>JANRMT010052777.1:0-16703 GCA_026402145.1 Polypterus bichir lapradei | reverse complement strand
CAAATATGAACATGCTGCATAACAAAACCTGGAAATATAAATAAAATTTGTTCTTTTCAGCAATAACAAATCAAATCATTCAGTTGTCTTTGCTCATATGTCATTTTAGAGCTGGACGTCTGGCATCTTTTTTTGGCAACAAGTTCGTTTATGTTTGGTGTGAGGTTCTGTGTTGTGGAGATTCTCAGGATGGACTGCAGGTGCTCATCAGTGAGGCGACTCCTGTGTGCTGTTTTGTTAGTATTCATCACTGAGAAGAGCTTCTCACACAGATATGTGCTACCAAACATGCACAAGGTTCGAGCCGCATGTAGACGGACTTTTATTGTTCTTCAAAGTCACCAAAGCGCCGTGCGAACTCAGTGCGCTCAGTTTATCAGCAAAGTGCGTATTTGGGAACACCGTAGTGACAACTTGGTTCAACATTACTTGGCAACAGGGAAAGTGGGGCAAGTTGCACTGGTGCATTTGTGTCTCCCATAAAAGCAGCTTCACTTGAAATCACTTTGTGATTGTGCACGGGTAAAAACGTCCGCTGAAGTGTCAGATTCTTATTTAATTCTTCTGCTTTCTGTATCTTCTGCATTGCATTCAGGTCTTTCAGGTTATCCTGATGTTTTGTCTCATAGTGCCGTCTTAGATTAAATTCTGTAATTACAGCCACATTAGCTCCACAAATGAGACACACGGGTTTACCGGCAATGTCAGTAAACATATACTCAGCCTCCCATCGGTTTTTAAAGGCTCTATTTTCAGAATCAACTTTTCTCTTCAGCATCGTGTGGGCTAGCTTCGCAATAACTTGCAGCATCATAAGCTAGACTTGATTAACGCGGTAAGTGTTCGGCAAGGCAGCTGAAGCGCTGCATTATGGGATCTGTAGTTTATTGTGTTACCAGTGCTTCATATACCCGGGCCATTAATAACAATAATACAGTATATAAAATGATCTTGCGGGCCGGATATAATTACACGCCGGGCCGGATGTGGCCCGCGGCCCTTGAGTTTGACACATATGGACTAAATAGAACTTGAAAAGATATATTTTTTCAAATGTGATCGCGCAATTCAGATAGAGTTGACGCGCACTACAGTACATCGAGCCCGCGTGCTATTGTGGTTTTGCCTGCATGCCTCAATAAGTCACCCTCCCCTCGCTCTTACTTTTTTACTGTTCATCTAATGAATACACTGAGTATGGCTTTACCAAAACAATCATTGATGGCGAATAAAGTATCCATTATTCGAGTATGTAGATCCACCGTGTGCTTTGTTTCCGCAGTAGCTGCATTTATGAATATGCTTGTATGTTTTAGACGCTTCATATTTTTTGCTGCCTTTTCAATTGTGTAATTTGGTTTTTGTTCAGCGCTCTTTGGAACTGTTGCTTTTTGTCTGTGCACTGCGTCAGTTCACGTGAGCCGCTCGGTGTACATGCATCGAAGTTTCCCAGCTGTGCTGGTGCCATGTCATGCTGTGTCTATGGCTGTATCTAATGTTACCTAAGTCCCGGCACTTAAAACTTTCTCTCGCAGTTTCACTGAGTTTGTGCCAAACACCACCCTGACCATCTCATCTTCCTCTGCATAAGCACAGTCATTCACCCGTGAATATTTAGTGGCAGTTTGCTATTGGATTGCCGCTGACGGACGGCCTTATATGGGCAGGCACTAAATTACAAACGCCAGCGGCAGCCTGTCTATGAACTTAATTTAAAGTTTAGGTTTACATCGTGCTTTGTTTCCGAAGTAGCAGAACTCATGAATATGGTTGTATATGTCACTCGCTCGCTTCTTATTGTTTCGCTGCCTTCTGAATTATATAATGCATGTTTTCTTCAGCGCTTTTTGGAGGTCTTCCTGGTTTTCTATGTAATGCGTGATTACGTGGGAGGCATGATGATGTCACACGAAACTCCGCCCCCACGGCGTTCACGCTCATCTCCATTACAGTAAATGGAGAAAAACAGCTTCCAGTTATGACCATTACGTGTAGAATTTCGAAATGAAACCTGCCCAACTTTTGTAAGGAAGCTGTAAGGAATGAGCCTGCCAAATTTCAGCCTTCCACCCACACTGGAAGTTGGAGAATTAGAGATGAGTGAGCGAGTGAGTGAGTGAGTGAGTGAATGAGTGAGTGAGTGAGTGAGTGAGTGAGTCAGTGAGGGCTTTGCCTTTTATTAGTATAGACTATCTCTAAGCACAAGGTGAGCTATCACAGCTATGCAGGTGACACACACCTGTATTTATTTAGAACACCTGAAAACCTTGACACTCTTGGCTCTCTGATCCAATATCTTAGCAGTATTTCTGATTGGATGAGTAGTAACTGTCTCTAAATAAATAAGGAGAAAACAGAAATTTTGGTAATTGGCAAACATGGATATAGCAGTCAGTCAGTCATCTTTCAACCCGCTATATCCTAACACAGGGTCACAGGGTTCTGCTGGAGCCAATCCCAGCCAGCACAGGGCGCAAAACAGGAACAAATCCCCAGGCAGGACACCAGCCCTGCAGGGAACACACACACACACACCAATATAGCAACAATATTAAAAATAAACTTGATCCCATAGGCTTAAAAGTCAATACTGAGATAAGAAATTTAGGAGTAATTATTGACTGACTTGAGCTTTAAATCACATATTAACCAGAACTCCTCATCTGCATTTATTCACTTACGGAATATAAAGGGTAAGCCAAAGAGAAGTACCACATTTCAAACGTTTATTCTACAAAAAATATACAAGATAAAATAAATTTCATTATGACACAAGAAAGGGTATACAAAAAAAGTTTTTTTCATTGTGCTTTAAAAATTATGTTTTCAAGGTAGTGGCCATCATTAGCGGTAAACTCTTCAAGACATTTTCTGAATGCTCGCATGACTCGTTCGGCCATTTCAAGAGGAACAGCGGCAATTTCATGGCGAATAGCTTCCTTGAGGGCTTCAGGGTTTTGAGGTTGGTGACTCAAGGTAGCTTACGGCTCTCCCTGTCTCTCTCAGTGATTTCCTTTTTTTTTTTTTTTTTTGCATGGATGGAAATTAAGGTCCTCATGCAAAATCCTCCTCAAAGACATGTTGGAAATGCCTAAGGCAGAAGCATGTTAATGCACTAAACATCTAGGAGACTGCAAAATTGATGCCCTTACAGTTTGGATGTTTTCAGGTATTAATACAATCCGAGGATGGCCTGGAGATTTTCTGTTCAATGATCTTGTTCAATCATCTGTTTAATTTTGGCCACCCAATGAAAAATTGTTTTCCAATTTGGAATGTCACCTTTAGGAGGAATACTGAAGTGTGTTCGGAAGGCACGTTACATAGAGATGATGGATTTGTTGTTTTTGAAAATGCTTTGACAGCGAAAGCATGGTGCACACCGGACAAAGACATGTTGCCAACTGAAAACTACAAGATATCGCCTATCAAAGGACCCCCACACCAACCCACTTGGCTGCCTCTACCTCGTGCAATGTTATTGAGAAATGTGGTACTTCATTTTGGTTCGCCCTGTAACAAAAGTTAGATATCTTACAAGACACTGAAAAATTACTTCACTTTTGTTTTACTAGATAACTGTCATGCACTCCTAACAGGACTACCAATGAAAGACATAAATCGGTTGCAATTAATACAGACTCCAGCAGTGAGAATCTTAAATAGAAAAAGAAATTTGAGAACATCTCACCAGTTTTAGCATCATTACGCTGGTTACCCATGTCATTAAGAATTGATTTTAAAATATGAATAATGGTTTACTAAGCCTTAAGTAATCCTCCTCCGTCCTATATTTTGGAATGGCTAGCCCCCTACACTCCAAGTGATAACCTTAGATCTCCAAATGGAGGTCTGCTTATAATTCCAAGAGCCAAACTTAAAAGAAATGGTGAGGCAGCCTTTTGCTGTTACACACCCAAAATTTGGAATACTTTACCAATGAACGTTCTCCAGGCTAGATGTGGATAATTTTTAAAAACTGCTAAAAACCCATTATTAAACAAGAAGGTAAACATGAAGAAAGAAATATAAAATAGCCCTAAAGTTGATAGAAATCTGCGTTTCGTACCTAATACTTATATGAAAAATTTGGTTGACCGAAGTGAAAGCGTACTCAAGTTATCGTGTTTACATACACACACACAGACAGACACAGGCATAATTCCAAAAATGGCATTTTCGGACTCAGGGAGGTCTAAAATGTTAAGATTCATCAAAATCTCAAAATAGAATTTTTAGAAGGATTACAGTACTTTTCCTGTACTTCCTATACAAGAAAGTAAAAATAGCATACTAAAGTATATTAATAATGTGCCATAATTTTTAAAACTATAACAAAAATATATTTTCTTTAAGTGCATTTTTTTCAAACACACATCTATTGTAATTTTGTACACTTAAAAAGTGTATTTTAAAGAGACATGCATTTTAGTGTACTTAAGCATACATTTTGGTATATTTATTGTATACTTTAAAATAAAATATAAATGTAAATTTCCTTTTGTGTATTTAAGCCTAATAGTTCACAAATAAAGTGTAATGTATATTTTGTATATGATAAATTTTAATCACTTTATTTTAAGCATTTTAAGGTATATTTAAGAATTACACCATTTATTAAGAATTATACCATTTTCACTTTAGACAATAGTTTTAAAGATTCTTTTAAAAATTATTTTTAGTCTTAAAGTGTTAAAGAAGAATTTTAAAAAGTTAATAAAATGTGGCTCTAATAAATTAATTTCTTTGTAATTATCCCACTGTAGAGTGTATTCATTAATAATTTTGTTTCAATTTGATGTGAACTAGACAAATTGTTTTGACAGCAGGTAAGCTAGGGGCTTAAATCGGATCAGTTTACTAGCAAAAATGGGCCCTGAAAATATTAAATGAAACAAATATTTCTGAAAATCCAAAGATTAACTGCAATTTAAAAATATTGGATTTTAATACACATCAATATTAAAGCTATTCAACCATTCATGCATTTATTAATTTTTTAGGACAATGCTTCTAGACCTCAGGTACTTTTACTGAGAAGCAAAATGTTTTACTGCCTCTCTGAAAGGAGCAGTTTTACACTTGCTCTACTTCGTGGAACACCCGTGGAGTTTTCGCTGTAGCGTGGTGGGGGTATATGCCCTCTGTGGTGTTTTCACACTGTATTTTGCAGAATGGTAGACAACCCTGACTGGATGTGTCGTTAAATAATTTGGACTGGAAATCTGATTTGAACCACGGAACAACAAAAGATGCAGAAAAGCATCCTGGGATGTGCCTGGAAGTTTTCAGGGTCTAGAAACTCCTCTTTATGCCCACAACCAACCATATATCTCAGAAGCTAGCATCATAAAAGGCTGTTCTGCTTGTTGTCGCAAAAGTTCAGTAACATGAGTGATGCTTCCAGTTTACAGTGCATTAAGAAGGCTTGCTTGCTAAAAGTCAGCAGCATATTTTTTAAAGAACAAAGATGAAGAATAATCAATGGAGCATATAAGAGTTTAATTTAGTTTGTATAAATAACAATCAATCCATAAATACATGGGGAAAGCTTTCGAAACTTGTGCAGACCCTGGCACTATAAGGCATGATTAATGACTCCACGTTATCTGCAGTAGCTGGCATAAATAAAGATTCACCAATGCAAAGGGCTCAGAGGCGAAAGCATGTGTTGCCAAATGGTGGAAGTGGCCACTGAAATAATTAAATAAGCTTCATTTATAGTGAAAAAATATAACAGGAGCAGCCAAAAGAAGAAGAAGTGTAGCTTTTTCAGTTATTATTACCTGGCTGTCTACAGTATATAGTAGAGACAGCAATTCACATCTGCATATCAACAATCAGGGTAAGAACTATTTATCTTTGTGCAATTTTTGCCAATTTTTATAGCATCACACAATTAGAAAAGCCCTTTTTGGTGTTGTTTTTCAGATTCACATGAGAAGGCTCACTGATCCGGGAAGCACATAAAATTTCACAAACTTATATCATCTGGTGTGAACTGGACGCTGTATAGTGCCCAACCCGGCACGGATTGACACAGAGACATGTGTAAAAATACACAAGACTTTTATTTTTCTTCACCTGTGGGGCACGTCTTCCCCGTGAACCCCACAGGCAATACACAGTCCCAAAAGCACTTAACTCAACACAAACAACCCTTCTTCTGGCACCAGCACTCCTCCCAGGCAACCTCGTCCTCTTCCTCCCGATTCTGGCTCCGGGATCCATGCAGCACCCCCTGGCGGCCACCCCAGATCCCAACAGGGCTGTGGAGAACTCCCACATCCCATGGAGCCCTGCATGAAACTGTGGGACCATTGTCAGCCACGGAGGCTGCCACCCAGTGTCCCAGAGAAGGTACTGTGGAGTCCATGGTCGCTCCCCCGGAACATATGTAGAAGGGGTATCCCAGCCTGGCATGGGAACCAGCCGGCCGCCACACTGGTCATCTGTGATATACTGTTTTGTGTTAACCAGAAAATCGTATTTTAGGCCAAATCAGAAGTACAAGGCTGCACTTTCATCAAGGAATGAAGATGATACCAGAGGCCCTTCCACCACCAATCTATAATAATAAAAGGCAAAGCCCTCACTGACTCACTCACTCACTGACTGACTGACTCATCACTAATTCTCCAATTTCCCGTGTAGGTAGAAGGCTGAAATTTGGCAGGCTTATTCCTTACAGCTTCCTTACAAAAGTTGGGCAGGTTTCATTTCGAAATTCTACGCGTAATGGTCATAACTGGAAGGTATTTTTCTCCATTTACTGTAATGGAGTTGAGCTTGACCGCCGTGGGGGCGGAGTTTCGTGTGACATCATTACGCCGCCCATGTAATCACGTGAACTGACTGTCAACGCACTATGTAGAAAACCAGGAAGAGCTCCAAAATACGCTGAACAAAACATGCATTATATAATTGAGAAGGCAGCGAAACATTAAGAAGCGAGCGAGTGACATACTACCATATTCATCAGTACAGCTACTTCGGAAACAAAGCGAGGTATAAACCTAAACTTTAAATTAACTTAATAGACAGGCTGCCGCTGGTGCTTTTCGTGCCCACGGGTAATGCGGGATACAAGTTTAATGAGAGGATGCAGGATATAAACGAGAGTTTTGATCACTTTGTAACTAAGTTAAAATTGCAGGTGAAGGGGTGTGCTTATGCAAATTCCGAGAGACTGTGTTTGTGGGGGATTGACAGTTAAGGCGGGTGGGGGAGTCACGTCATCATCTCCCCTCCCATTTACCTCATTTCGCTCTGAGCTGAGCTCCGCGGCTAACGCCGTCTTCCGAAGCAACTTCGTCACACTGCCACCAAATACAGAGAAATCCACAAGTTAATACACACGCTGTCTCTAGACTTTCTCCACACTGAATCCTCCAGGCACTACTTACAAAAGGTTACATTGACAATCGTGTTACGTTATTTTTAAAATGTTTAATTTTCTTAGCACAAGCACAGCTGAGAAGCTTCGATGCATGTGCTCCATAACGCGTTAAAAAAGAATGCATTTAATCACACTTTGCATTACAATCAAAGGGGAACTTTTGTCAATGCATGATTTCCTGGTACACCGATAACATTGATCAGCGCATCCCAATTCATTTTAGCCTCGCACCACCTTGGTTTGAGAAGAAGTATGAAAAGATATGAGGTTAACACACAAAAACAGATCACCAATTCAAGCTTTATGAATAATCGATTCGCCATCAATAATTGTTTTGGTAAAGCCATACTCAGTGTAATCCTCCTTCCATTTTATAATTTTTCCGTCACTAGCCATGATTAAATGAACGGTAAAAAAGTAAGAGCGAAGCGAGGGTGACTTATTTAGGCAGGCATATATATGACAGCAACACTCATGACAATCATGTTACGTTATTATTAAAATGTTTCCTTTTCTTTTTCATTACTTCTTTAACCCAGTACTTCTCCGCTGCGAGGCGCGGGTATTTTGTATATGAATGACCTCCAAAGAGCGCGGAGACTTTTGATCATGTGAACGTGTCTGCAAAAACTGGCGTCTCCTGCCCAGCAAAAGTCGAGCAGCCGGCGCGCGCGCATAGCTGTGCCGGCCTTTCAGACGCTGACTGTGCTTCTGCGGCAAAATAATATTAAGGCGCTTCGCACTTTATTTTGCACGTATACGATTATGAGGTCGTCAGCTCGGATTATGAAGACACGCACAGGAGTGAAGGACTGACAGTGCCATCACAGCCGATTAATAGCTGGGACATCTCACCAGTCTGCACAAGACCCACCGCGACTGTCCCCAAAAGGCGCTCATATCGTCAGCGAACACATCTCTCTATCTGTACTAATAAAAGGCAAAGCCCTCACTCACTCACTCACTCACTCACTCACTCACTGACTGACTGACTCATCACTAATTCTCCAACTTCCCGTGTAGGTAGAAGGCTGAAATTTGGCAGGCTTATTCCTTACAGCTCACTTACAAAAGTTAAGCAGGTTTCATTTCGAAATTCTACACGTAACGGTCGATAACGGTCGACAACGTCCGCCATGTTGAACTTTCTTATTTATGGCACCATCTTCACGAAATTTGGTAGGCGGCTTCCCTGCGCTAACCAAAACCGATGTATGTACTTATTTTGATGGTATGACGCCATTGTCGGCCGCCATTTTGAACTTTCCAACGTCACTAATTTTCCAACTTCCCGTGTAGGTAGAAGGCTGACCCCATCTTCACGAAATTTGGTAGGTGGCTTCCCTGCGCTAACCAAAATCGATGTACGTACTTATTTCGGTGGTATGACGCCACTGTCACCGCCATATTGAATTTTCCAAACATCACTAATTCTCCAACTTCCCGTGTAGGTAGAAGGCTGAAATTTGGCAGGCTCATTCCTTACAGCTTACTTACAAAAGTTAAGCAGGTTTCATTTCGAAATTCTATGCGTAACGGTCATAACGGTCAACAATGTCCGCCATGTTGAACTTTCTTATTCATGGCCCCAACTTCACGAAATTTGGTAGGCGGCTTCCCTGCGCTAACTGAAACCAATGTACATACTTATTTCAGTGGTATGACACCACTGTCAGCCGCCATATTGAACTTTCCAACGTCACTAATTCTCCAACTTCCCGTGTAGGTAGAAGGCTGAAATTTGGCAGGCTCATTCCTTACAGCTTACTTACAAAAGTTAAACAGGTTTCATTTCGAAATTGTACACGTAACGGTCATAACGGTCGACAACGTCCGCCATGTTGAATTTTCTTATTTATGGCCCCATCTTCACGAAATTTGGTAGGCGGATTCCCTGTGCTAACCGAAACCGATGTATGTACTTATTTCGATGGTATGACGCCACTGTCGGCCGCCATATTGAACTTTCCAATGTCACTAATTTTCACAATGTCCGCCATGTTGAACTTTCTTATTTATGGCCCCATCTTCACGAAATTTGGTAGGTGGCTTCCCTGCGCTAACCAAAACCAATGTACGTACTTATTTCAGTGGTATGATGCCACTATCGGCCGCCATATTGAAGTTTCCAACGTCACTAATTCTCCAACTTCCCGTGTAGGTAGAAGGCTGAAATTTGGCAGGCTCATTCCTTACAGCTTACTTACAAAAGTTAAGCA
This sequence comes from Polypterus bichir lapradei, assembly GCA_026402145.1. Lineage (NCBI taxonomy): Eukaryota > Metazoa > Chordata > Cladistia > Polypteriformes > Polypteridae > Polypterus > Polypterus bichir. Next base: position 7,085 of record JANRMT010052777.1, on the reverse strand, counting down.
GGTTTCATTTCAAAATTCTACGCGTAACGGTCAACAACGTCCGCCATGTTGAACTTTCTTATTCATAGGTAGAAGGCTGAAATTTGGTACTTATTTCGGTGATATGATGCCACTGTCGGCTGCCATATTGAACTTTTCAACGGTCTTTGTTACTTATGGGCCCATCTTCAAGAAATTTGGTACGCGGGTTCCCAACGCTAACTGAATCCTACTTACGTACATATATACGTCCATAGCCTGCAGGTCGGTCACCGTGTGAGGCAGCGTTGGGTCCCCCATCCCAACGCCTCCCACGTTGTTGGCTGCCTGCCTATATAAGGCCATCTGTCGCTCCAGTCTCTACATTCCCTTCCTTGCTTCGCCACGGTATTCACGTCTCCCTGCTGATAACTACAGCCTTTTTATTTAATCCACGGCTTCTCCGCTGTTTTATTGTTCATTTATTACGATTATAGTTATTGTATAGGTATTTTAGACTTACTTTACATTGTTCAGGTACCCATTTCCTTTATCATTCCAACCGTACCCCCATTAACATGTCTATCGAGGTAATCACCATCGATCAAAGAACTGTCACTTACCAAGTGGTTTCCATGCCCGGAGATGGCACCTGCCTTTCTATTCTCTTTGTTACATATTGCACAGCCATATCAGGCTCACTATTGATATCCGGAGGAACATTGTGTCTTATGTATTGAATGACTGGGACAGGTTCAAGGTGTGGACTGATGACGGTACAGGAGATAATTATACTACACAGGAGCACTAGAAGAGTGAAATGCTTAAGTGTACCGAAATGGCCAAATATTTTACACCTTTGGACAACCGCCAATGCCTCTTAAACATCTTAGCTTCACAGGTGACGATTTCAGTAGTGGACACTTTGATGTTTAGAAATGTTTAAACTCTCAAAAGCTGGATGTGAAGTTATCAATGAAACTGGTTGTATACTTACAACGCTTGACAGATGCCGAATGTCTCTTCAACACAAGTCCTACAAATACTGTCGTAACTGAAACAAACCATGAAACTCAAACCGATTATGACAGCAGCAATCCAAGCTGTGAGATTTGAAACAAGATTACTGTTCACATGGCCAACTGTACGTTGCATGCTCAAGAGTAAGCTCAGCGCACAGCTACAGCTTGGTCATATTGCAACTGGAGGGCCGAACTGACAACGTGGCATACAAAGAGATCTTTAACAAATAATTATTGGTATATTTTCCCTCAGTTTAAAAAGGTTTAATTTTCTTCTTAATAAAAATTTTAAGGCACTACTTCACCGCTGCGAAGCGCGGGTATTTTGCTAGTACTATATAAAAGAAAACGGCAACTTTCCTTTCTTTACACCTTTTTTCCTTTTATCCCAAACCAAAGCCTTTTTCTCTTAACACTGCAGAGGACACAAAACTAATTTTCTTTAATTGCTGGTAAGGCACATTACCAGAGGCAGAAATTTGGACTTTCACATAGAAAATGTAATTTCTATACCACAGCCGTCGTGTAGCGCCTTTCAAAAGGGATCTACTACCGAGAGATGATCCATATACATTTTAGCTGCTGTTAGTACTACTTACCTCTTCTGTTATACCGTCTTTAAAATGTAGTTTACCCGCAACCACTCCAGTAGTGCTCAATGTACCTTTACTTCTTAAAACGTTAATGTTTTACTGTTTAATAACTTATAGACTACATTTTATTATTTTTCCCTTGCACTCAGTGATCAAAGCTATACACACACATATAGACACATACATATATATATATATATATATACACATATATTTATATATACCTGTGTGTATGTTTGTATGTATGTGTATACACACACACACACACACACACATACATACACACACACACACAACTTATATATATGTGTGTGTCTGTGTATGTATGTATGTATATGTGTGTGTATATATGATGTACAGTAGATAGGTATGCATATATATATATGTATATGTAGATATGTATATAGATATGTATTTTGCTATAACAACAACAACAACAACAACAACAACATTTATTTATATAGCACATATTCATACAAACAGTAGCTCAAAGTGCTTTACATAATAAAGAATAGAAAAATAAAAAACACAATATGAAAACAAAATAAATCAGCATTAATTAACATCGAATAAGAGTAAGGTCCAATGGCCAGGGGGGACAGAAAAAACAAAATAAAAACTCCAGACGGCTGGAGAAAAAAAATAAAATCTGTAGGGATTCCAGACCATGAGACCGCCCAGTCCCCTCTGGGCATTCTACCTAACAAATGAAACAGTCCTCTTTGGATTTAGGGTTCTCACGGAAAGGCTTGATGATGATGGTCACGTAGAATTCTGCCTTTTAGTCCATCCATCATTGTTGGAGCATCATGAAGCTTTGAGTAGGTGGAGGTGGCGCAGGCCACCACCACAAAGAAACCGGAAAAAAAAACAGAAAAGAGAGTAGGGGTCAGTACGGATTGTAGAGCTACCCTGAATAGTTATTATGAGGAAATTGAACATATAGAGTATCAGGATTAAGTTAAATTAAGTTACATTGAAGTTATAGAAAGGCCATGTTAAAGTAATATGTTTTCAGCAGTGTTTTAAAGTGCTCCACTGTATTAGCCTGGCGAATTCCTATTGGCAGGCTATTCCAGATTTTAGGTGCATAGCAGCAGAAGGCCGCCTCACCACTTCTTTTAAGTTTTGTTCTTGGAATTCTAAGGAGATACTCATTTGAGGATCTGAGGTTACGATTTGGAATATAAGGTGTCAGACACTCCGATATATATGAAAAGGGGCGAGATTATTTAAGGCTTTATAAACCATAAGCAGAATTTTAAAGTCAATCCTGAATGACACAGGTAACCAGTGTAGTGACATCAGAACTGGAGAAATGTGTTCGGATTTTCTTTTCCTAGTTAGGATTCTAGCAGCTGCATTCTGCACTAGTTGCAAACGATTTATGTCTTTCTTGGGTAGTCCTGAGAGAAGTGCGTTACAGTAATCTAGTCGACTGAAAACAAACGCGTGAACTAATTTCTCAGCATCTTTCAGTGATATAAGAGGTCTAACTTTACTTATGTTTCTTAAGTGAAAAAATGCTGTCCTAGTGATCTGATTAATATGCGGTTTAAAATTCAGATTACAGTCAACAATTACCCCTAAGCTTTTTACCTCCGTCTTGACTTTTAATCCTAATGTATCCAGTTTATTTCTAATAGCCTCATTGTATCCATTATTGCCAATCACTAAGATTTCAGTTTTCTCTTTATTTAACTTGAGAAAGTTACTATTCATCCATTCTGAGATACAAGTCAGACATTGTGTTAGTGAGTCAATAGAATCGGGGTCATCAGGTGCTACTGATAAATACAGCTGTGTGTCATCAGCATAGCTGTGGTAGCTCACGTTGTGCCCTGAGATAATCTGACCTAACGGAAGCATGTAGATTGAGAATAACAGCGGACCCAGGATAGAGCCTTGTGGAACACCAAATCGGATATCATGTGTCTTTGAGTTGTAATTACCACAACTAACAAAAATTTTTCTCCCTGTCAGGTAGGATTCAAACCAATTTAAGACACTGCCAGAGAGGCCCACCCATTGACTAAGGCGATTTCTAAGAATATTATGATCAATGGTGTCAAATGCAGCACTCAGATCTAAGAGGATGAGAACAGATATATGGCCTCTGTCTGCGTTCACTTGCAAATCATTTACTACTTTAACGAGTGCAGTTTCTGTGCTGTGATTTATTCTAAAACCCGACTGAAATTTATCAACAATAGCATGTTTATTTAGGTGGTCATTTAACTGCATAATGACTGCTTTCTCCAGAACTTTGCTTAAGAAAGGCAGGTTAGAGATGGGTCTAAAATTTTCAAGAGCCAAGGGGTCAAGATTATGTTTCTTAAGAAGGGGTTTAACTACAGCAGTCTTAAGACAGTCTGGGAAGACCCCTGTATCTAATGACGAATTTACTAGTCCAGAACATTATCAATTAGCACGCCCGATACTTCTTTGAAAAGCCTTGTTGGTACTGGGTCAAGGACGCAGGTGGAGGATTTTAATTGAGATATTATTTCTTGTAAATCAGGTAAATCTATCCTAGTGAAAGAGTTTAATTTGTTTATAACAGAATGCTGGGGTTTAGGAGGATCCTTAGTGTTTGAGGGATATACTATGTTATTTCTAATATCATTAATTTTTTGATTGAAAAATACAGCGATAGCCTCACAGGTTTTATTGGAAGTACTTAGGAGGCATTCCTGTGAGTTACCTGGGTTTAGTAGGTGATCAATTGTAGAAAATAAGACTCTGGGATTACTAGCATTGTCATTTATAATCTTGGAGAAATAACAGCGTCTCTCAAGACGGACAGTGTTATTGTATTCTGTTATTTTGACTTTTAATATTTCATAGTGGATAGTTAGTTTAGTCTTCCTCCATTTACGTTCAGCTCTGCGGCATGTTCTCTTTAAGTCACACACAACAATTACATTAACAATCATGTTACGTTATTTTTAAAAATTTTCCTTTTCTTTTTCATACCTTCTTTAACACACTACTTCTCTGTTGCGAAGCGCGGGTATTCTGCTATATATATATATAGATAGATATGACAACAACACTCATATCAATGACAAAACAATTACTGTACATTAACAATCAAGTTACGTTATTTTTAAAATTTTTCCTTTTCTTTTTCATAACTTCTTTAACACAGTACTTCTCCGCTGCGAAGCGCGGGTATTCTGCTAGTCTATACTAATAAACGGCAAAGCCCTCACTCACTCACTGACTCACTCACTCACTGACTGACTGACTGACTGACTCATCACTAATTCTCCAACTTCCCGTGTAGGTAGAAGGCTGAAATTTGGCAGGCTTATTCCTTACAGCTTCCTTACAAAAGTTGGGCAGGTTTCATTTCTAAATTCTATGCGTAATGGTCATAACTGGAAGCTGTTTTTCTCCATTTACTGTAATGGAGATGAGCGTGAAACCCGTGGGGGCGGAGTTTCGTGTGACATCATCATGCCTCCCACGTAATCACGCAGTAGGTAGAAAACCAGGAAGAGGCCCAAAAAGCGCTGAAGAAAACATGCATTATATAATTGAGAAGGCAGCGAAACAATAAGAAGCGAGCGAGTGACATATACAACCATATTCATGAGTTCTGCTACTTCGGAAACAAAGCACGATGTAAACCTAAACTTTAAATTAAGTTCATAGACAGGCTGCTGCTAGCGTTTGTAATTTAGTGCCTGCCCATATAAGGCCGTCCGTCAGCGGCAATCCAATAGAAACACTGCCACGGGTAAATATTCACGGGTGAAGGACTGTGCTTATGCAGAGGAAGATGAGATGGTCAGGGTGGTGTTTGGCACAAACTCAGCGAAACTGCGAGAGAAAGTTTTAAGTGCCGGGACTTCGGTAACATTAGATACAGCCATGGACATAGCACGAGATGGCACCAGCACAGCTGGGAAACTTCGATGCATGTACACCGAGCGGCTCACGTGAACTGACGCAGTGCACAGACAAAAAGCAACAGTTCCAAAGAGCGCTGAACAAAAACCGAATTACACAATTGAAAAGGCAGCAAAAAAATATGAAGCGTCTGATACATACAAACATATTATTCATAACTGCAGCTACTGCAGAAACAAAGCACACGGTGGAAAAAGTGAATGCCCCGCTAAAGGAAGACAGTGTTAAAAAAAAAAACCCGTGCATGCAGTGTGTCAGGTCTCAGATAAAGAAGAAGACGATCTGTTTATTGATGCAGTAAGAAACGAATCTTTTTCATAGCTTCTTTAACACACTACGTCTCCGCTGCGATACGCGGGTATATATATATGTATATATATACCCCGATCTACATACTCGAATAATGAATACTTTATTCGCAATCAATGATTGTTTTGGTAAAGCCATACTCAGTGTATTCATTAGATGAACGGTAAAAAAGTAAGAGCAAGGGGAGGGTCACTTATTGAGGCATGCAGGCAAAACCACATTAGCACGCGGGCTCGATGTACGAAAAAATATATCTTTTCAAGTTCTATTTAGTCCATATGTGTCAAACTCAAGGGCCACGGGCCACATCCGGCCCGGCGTGTAATTATATCCGGCCCGCGAGATCATTTTATATACTGTATTATTGTTATTAATGGCCCGGGTATATGAAGCGCTGGTAACACAATAAACTACAGATCCCATAATGCAGCGCTTCACCTGCCTTGCCGAACACTTACCGCGTTAATCAAGTCTAGCTTGCAAGTTATTGCGAAGCTAGCCCACACGATGCTTAAGAGAAAAGTTGATTCTGAAAATAGAGCCTTTAAAAACCGATGGGAGGCTGAGTATATGTTTAATGACATTGCCGTTAAACCCGTGTGTCTCATTTGTGGAGCTAATGTGGCTGTAATTACAGAATTTAATCTGAGACGGCACTATGAGACAAAACATCAGGGTAACCTGAAAGACGTGAATGCAATGCAGAAGATACAGAAAGCAGAAGAATTAAATAAGAATCTGACACTTCAGCGGACATTTTTACCCGTGCACAATCACAAAGTGATTTCAAGTGAAGCTGCTTTTATGGGAGACACAAATGCACCAGTGCAACTTGCCCCACTTTCCCTGTTGCCAAGTAATGTTGAACCAAGTCGTCACTACGGTGTTCCCAAATACGCACTTTGCTGATAAACTGAGCGCACTGAGTTTGCACGGCGCTTTGGTGACTTTGAAGAACAAAAAAAGTCCATCTACATGCGGCTCGAACCTTGTGCATGTTTGGTAGCACATATCTGTGTGAGAAGCTCTTCTCAGTGATAAAGACTAACAAAACAGCACACAGGAGTCGCCTCACTGATGAGCACCTGCAGTCCATCCTGAGAATCTCCACAACACAGAACCTCACACCAAACATAAACGAACTTGTTGCCAAAAAAAGATGCCAGGCGTCCAGCTCTAAAATGACATAAGAGCAAAGACAACTGAATGATTTGATTTGTTATTGCTGAAAGGAACACATTTTATTTATATTTCCAGGTTTTGTTATGCAGCATGTTCATATTTG
>JANRMT010052773.1:25092-35306 GCA_026402145.1 Polypterus bichir lapradei | reverse complement strand
TATATATATATATATATTATATACTGTATATATAGTCACAGGAGGCTGGTGGTCAGACCCAGACAGGACGCCTGAAAGGAACGGGAGGTGGCTTATACGTCCCCCGGGCCATGAGGGGGCAATCGCCCTGGATGTTGAGGGGATCACGGGAAAGATAGATAGCTAGATAGATAGAGCAAGGAGGCTTAAGCCCATTGGGGCCCATGGCCACTGGCAGGGGGCAGCCTGAGCGTCGTGGAGCCCGGGAAACATGCACTTTGGCAACACCTGGAAAGGTGGTGGAAGATCCTTCCAGCAACGTCCTGAGTGCTTCCGGGTGCAAGGGCAGCACTTTCTGGTATGGCAGAAGGTAGTGCTGCCAGAAGGACGTCATCATGCACCTGGAGTACATACGGGTGGAAATAAAAGAGGCCGTCTCACTCCAATCAGGGAGGTAGAGTCGGGAGCGGGAGCAGGACGAAACTCCCAGGAGGAGAGGAAAGGCGGCCCACGGAGAATGAAGGAGAGGCTCGTGTGGAGAGTGACTGGTGCTGGGAGCACTGTGTGCTGTGTGGGAGTTTTGTTCAAAATAAACATGTGTGGCATTCGAGATCCGGTGTCTGTCTGTCTGTCTGTGGGCGGGCTGCTTATCACAATATATATATATTTTTTTCAGCAGCTATTCCAATTTTGATTCAAGGCTTGTCGAGTTTGGTTGACTTCCACTGTGGTAAAGTGCATCAACATCTCATCAGGAACAAGGCATCCTTATTTAATACACCAACCTTCACTAAATCTCACAAAATTGGTAGCCTGACAATTAAGACACACATACATAGATATATGCACACACACAGACCGTATCCACAAAGGTACCATATGAAAGATATATACACATGCACGTTATTCCCTAGCACTTTAACCCACACAAGTAATATATGAATAGCACAAGCACTGTCTGCTTTCCCTAGTACTCCAAGAGACTTACTGATCATAGGCTTGAACAAAGTGCGATATCTTAAATATATCTCAGACCTAAATATTACCTTTGGTCTCCAAGTCTACAAATATATATTTAAACAAACAAAGGCTCAACATCCCTAGCCATAGGCCATTTATCAACCAATGAATGTCTTACTCATTGTTCATTATTGGGCACAGCTCTATGTCCTTAGCTTGATAAATCTTTCAACTTGGATCACATGGCACTTCATACTACTCCAAGTGTTCTTAATAAAAAAATGACCTTATTATCTCAAGCATTCCATACAGTATATGAAGACAAAAATAGAAAGTTAAAAGCAATGTAGTATTTGTTAAAGAGCAATAATACCGGAAGAGAAAACCATAAAAGAAAATGTGAATAGCAAAGTCTGAATATATATAGTCTTTACAAAATGCTTACGAAAAGTTAAAGATGTCAAAGATGAATGTCCTAGGATGGCATTCATTTAGCAATCGATATTCACGGAATGCTTTAGTTGACTATCAGGTGAAAGCAGTCGCACGTGGCTGGCGCCGCCTTCTGACATTGCTCTGTCTTCTCCTCTTGATGTCACTCTGGCCCTCTTCTGATGTCGTTTTGTCCTTTTATGATATTGCTCTTCAGATGAGGCATATTTTATTATAAAATTCTACGTGGGGGTTTTGCAACTCGTGATTGTTAGATACACCTGATTTGGCTGGCTGTCAATATGATGGATGAATTCTCTCAGACTCTTTACTACTTGGCAAAATGGACATGCTCAAATAAGATTAAAGTTTTTGATGTTTTAAGAATCTCCTGTCTCAAGCTTTAAACTGGTTTGGCCATTTCTAGTCCCACATCATCTCCTTCTGTTCACAGCTTGTAAAGTAATCGGGTACAGCTTGAAGCCTTAGCATGTCTTCTTTTCTCAAGCTGTAAACCAATTTAGTCCTGGTGACCATCTCCTCACAAGTGATAAAATCATCAATACAGCATGAGGCATCTCCTAAATTCCTTGTCAGTTCAAACAGATGTTACTGTGATTGATACTGGTATAATTCAGGAAAACAATGCTTTGATATTAAACTGTCCATGCAGCTGTCCTGTATTTAAGTTTATCTTGTTTTGTCTTGAGCAAAATATAATGAAAATATAGACAAAAATGTGCATTATAACAACAGTGTAATGATCTGGCTGGAGATTCAGAGGACCATGGACAACTACTGAGCACTCTGCTTTCAGAAGCTGCATTTTGATATACAAATGAAACATGGAGCGCAAAAAAAAAGATGCAGTGTGGAAGGTGCTGGAATTGAGACGTCCCTGTATTGGCATTGGTGATGGGGGGGGGAGCACATAGTGCGTGGGAGCAGCAAGTGTATGAACGAAAAAAGAGCAGTATGGTGTGTGGGAACAGTGCAGCACCGTGCTTAGTAGCTGTCCGGCCATGTTGATCGTCTTAATCTCCAACTTGTTCATAACAATATGATGTTTGGCAATCACAATTGGTGCATTGCTTCCAACCCCTGTAAAGTAGTGTAATTCTTCATTTATTTACTGTTGTTAAGTGATAGAACTTTATGCAGCCCCTAAAGGGACATGGGCAAACAACAAAGTCCTTTACAGTTTCACGTGTGCACATGAAACTTTTTGATACACAAGCAAAAGTTTTAAAAGGATTTTTGTTTGCCCATGTCACTTTAGGGGATCTATAGATTTTGCATGGGCGGTAAAACTAAATTATAGCATGTGAAATTGCTGACACTTATGTGTATGCGCGTGTACGAAAATTTGAGAAGGAGGTGACGCTTGGATTTACGGAAATATTCAGTTCTTCTCAGCTAAAACAGAGAGGTCAAAATGAAGAACAGCGAACAGAAGAAGGGCAGACTGCAACAAAGCAGAAGTATTCAGAAATATCTGACTATAAGACAAAAAGAAAACTTAGGTTTTTGGTTTCATAGACAAAAGAATTTCCATGCATGGAACATGATAAGGCAAACACAATGTTCCATTGGGTGTGTCATCAATTCACTACAATTTCTGATTTGACAAGTGATTTTGTTACTGAAAGCAGTAATTTTAGGAAAGACAAAAAACATGACAAATCTGGGCATCACAAGAAGTTTATGGGTTCCCCGTCTGCAGCTTCTTTCCCTGAACAAATGTGAATAGCAAAGAACATAATCAAAACGAACAAAGCACAACATGAAGTCCTGACAATAATTTTCAGAACAGCATACTACGCTGCCAAAAGTGAAATACCTTCAGCAAAAGTTAACACCTTTCAGAACAGCATACTACGCTGCCAAAAGTGAAATACCTTTAGCAAAAGTTAACACCTTTTACAAATTTCAAGTAGCAAATGGCCTAGATCTTGGTTCTACTTATCACAGTGATCATGCATGCACAGACTTTATTGGAGCAACAGCACAGACTTTAAGAGATCAAACTGAAAAGGAAATACAAGAAAGCAAATTCTCATCGGTTCTTGCAGACAGCAGCACAAACACTGGCATCATAGAACAGGTGTTGGTTCATGTCACGTATGTAAAAGATAATATCCACTTACATGATCAAATGTCACCCAGTGTAGAGCACAAATACTTCAGGTGTTTTAGAAGATATAGATGAGGCAGTAGACACCACGGGTATCAGTGAAGAGACATGGAAGGAGAAAGTAGTGTGTGCAAATTTTGATGTAGCTGCAGTGATGATGGGCAAGAAAACATGAGTAACTATAAGACTGAAACGGTGGATATTTTATCATAACAATCCACTGTGTGGTACACAAATTAGAAGTAACAGTACAGAATGCTGTGAAAGGATGTGAGTAGCTAGTCAACTTTTAGGATACACTGAAAACAGTCTTTAAGATGTACTACTATTCCCCAAAGGAGCAAAGAGAACTTAATGAAATATATATTTAATGTAGGTAGATCATTTTGACCTGGTTATTTTAAAAGTAGCTCGCAAGCCGAAAAAGTGTGGGCACCCCTGATGTAAACAAATCAGTTAGTGAAGAGCACCACATACACACTTACTTGGCCTGATAACAAAACCAGAAGAATACCATTAAGCCTTGGATACAGAGTTGAAGATAATTTGTAGCATGTGCTACTGTAGAACCTGGTGCTCAAAAAGTCAACGACCTGTTAGAGGAAGTGAGGGCACAGGCAAAGGCACCCTTGGTGCAGAATTTCAGATTATTGACAACACAGTTAAGTACATGGACAGTGGATTTAAAAATCTGTCTGAAAAGCCTCTCTCTTGTTTCAAAGTTTTTGACCCACTCTTTTCGGCCCAAGAGGTGGACTATCTTGTCGCACCGTCTGAAACATTGAATGACCTCATGTGTCTCTCCATAAAAGGGAAATCGTTTGAAACTTTTTGTTCTGACAAAGTAATTAGTCTATTCTGGGAAAGGTTCAAGAAATGTGGAGCATAACACCCCAGCAAGATCAAACAGCAGAGAAGTGGGGACTAATGCACAGAAGCCAATGGAGGAAGCTGATGAAGATGTGCCCTCAATGTCAAGTGGCACTCTCTCATTTGTGATTTCAGTTAAGACTCACAATCTTAGACTGATTCATGTTTAAATTAATCATATCCTTCATAAAAGTTTCAATTCAATTAGAAATGAATGCATGTTTATGTTAATTGATGTCAATGACTGTTACTTGATTATTGAATAATTTACGTATGATTGTTGCTGTTTGTGTTTGTAAAATAAATGTTTGATTGATTTTTCGACTATAACTTTCTACATTAAGAAAGTGTCTTTTTTTATTTGAGTTACTTAAATTCTTTTTGGGCTATGAAAATCTGAAAAATGCCTGACCAAAGGGCTACTAGGGATTTTGAAATTTTGCAAGCCATGCTGACTCTTATCACACACATACCTCTGAAACTGTCTGGAAAAAAAACAAACAAAAAACCTTTGTGAAAATACTGAATATACTCTGGTTTAATCTCACATCCATATTTTCTTCTGTATACACTTGTAAAAACCCTTTGTCTAGGAAATCTAAACTAAGAAGATTTAAAAGACTTGTGACAGCAGGTAATAATTGTATTTTCCACTGTGATATAATGAACCATGAGCACCAACTGCAGAATAACGTTTCAAGTAACTTTAAAAGGAATAACAAAATTAACATATGATAATATATATATATAAATATATAATTTTCATGCAGAATAAAGAGAATGAAATTTGAGACATAACAGAAATCAATATCAAAGGATGTGATAAACATCCGTGAGGAAAATAAATGAATAAATACATTCATTTTGGAACCTCATTCAGAGCTGGCTTCTGCTTCATGATGCATGCTGCTAAGTTTGGTTCTGACTCTTGCCATCCTTAATTGAATTAAATAGGCTCAAAAATAGAGATGGATGGATAACTGAAGAAAAGCATGTCCCTTGTGTACAAGCCATATACTACAAGGTTTTCTAACTTAAGGATGTGATAATAAGAGACCAGTACCTCATCTAAATCATTGTCTACCCAAAGTGCCCCTTTCAGGAATAAGGCAGGATAGTTAATCCAGTAGCTTCAGGATGTGACGCCTTCAAACAGTGTGAGGTACATTCTACAATACCTAAGAAGATGAAATGTTCTTGATTAGGCATGAGTGAAAATTTTACTGTTATCGAATTTTGCAATACAAAATACTGTCGATATGAAATGTGGCCTTATATCGTGCATTGTATGACATGATTGAAATGAAACACAAACACAAATAAAAACATCTTTCGCCAGAATAAAAAATCAGATTGCAAAAGTTGAAGTATAACATGACAAACTGAGTTCATTTTGGCAGAACTGTTGTTCATTGTAAAATTCTATGATAGTGAAAGTTGCCGGCGCACAGCATAGACATCACTATAAGTTAGCCGGGACAGCAGGTTACGTGTTTCACACATGCACACATCATATATTACAAGTTTTTTAATGAACTGTCCTCGGACATGTATGCTCATTTGAGAATTACGTCTGCACCATCAAGGCTACCAAAGCCTTTCCCATTGCATCATACTTTCTGCCAGTAATACAAGGTGACACAGAAAAACGGGAACTTTTGAAAAACAGAATAAAAATTGAAGAAATCCAACAAAAAAATTTTATTGACAGCAATTGAACCACTACAACTTGCCTTTTAAGAGACAGTAATCCAAATTATCAATGTCTGAAAATTACGTCCTGTAGATGGCATCCTCCTGTACGTATGCATTCTTCCAATCTGCTGTTGAGGTTCCCCATTGATCGCTGCAACATCTCAGCTGGGATACCACAAATTTCTTCTTGAACTCTTTGTTTCAATTCATTCAGTGTCCTTGGCCGAGTCGTGTAGACCCGACTCTTAAGGTAGCCCCACAAGAAAAAATCACAAACGGATGAATCCGGTGATCTTGAGGGCCAGGGAATGTCACCGAATCTTGAGATGACACGGTTACCGAACAGTTCTCTCACAGCTTCCATTGATTGCCTTGCAATTGATTACTAAATTACTAAATGGCGAGATTGTTTACAGCTCAAGGTCCCTGTTCCGCAGTCCTGCCAACTGTACATGGCTGCCACTACGCATTTCAAAAGTTCCCGTTTTTCTGTGTCACCCTTTATTAGCCATTAGTAAAAAATACAGAAAAGTACTTAATTAAATAATATGTCTGATGCACCAGATTAACTGACAGAGCTATAACTAAGGTCCATTGTCTTACAAAATTTTCCGGGTTTTTGAAATTTTAAATGAATATATTTTACATATTTCGTTGGAGAAGTAACAGGATAGTTGCTTTGGAGGAAGCACTACTGCCTTGTAACCACTGGAATGAGAACTTCTCAGATTAATTTTGCTTGTTTAGGTTTCCTGCATGTAAGGATTTTTTGGTAAACATTTGTTCAATATTCTCTATGAAGGACTAGCATCCCGTCCACGGTTGTTTTTTCATTTTTTTTTTTGTACTTTCCTCTGTCAGGGTAAAATCAATACTTAATGCAATGATGAATTCATAAAAGTATTGAATGAGCTAGCTGAGAGAATTGAAAATTAATCTGCCTGAGGCAAAATGCACATTATCAGATATAAATACATGCATGCCTGTTTTGTAGTTTTCTGTGGCAGATGTTCAGCTCATATGTCTAGTTAATCTTTCACAATGATAACATATACATATGTTTGAATTACTCTGTTTGGTATTCAGAGCTTCTGAGAGCAGTGGTCAGCCCTCGAAAAGTGAAGGGAAGTGTGGGCAGCCAGGTGTCCTTGTCATGCAGCGTAACAGGATCTGATGATTATGAGCTATCTTGGTACCGAAATGGCGAGATCATCAACCCTGGGAGCAATATACGCATCCTCGGAAGGAATCGTGAGAACCTGATGGTAGAAGGAATGGCTAAGAGTGATGGAGGCGCATTCCAGTGCTTTGCCAGAAAAGGCAAAATGTCAGCTCAAGATTTTGTACAGGTCATTTTAGAAGGTAAAGTTCTATTTGTTTTTTGTTTGTTTTTTTTAATTTTTATTTTTATTCTTTAGACCTTTGAAAATGCATTTTAGAAAGGGAAAAGAAATCTCCTTTCTTGGTACTTGTTATTGCAATTATAATATCCTGCCAGCAGGCAGTGGTGTGTGAAAATCCTATTTAAACTAAACTCAGCTAAATTTTGTGCATAGAGGAATTCATGTGTTCCCACCAGTTCACATTTCAGTTTGTTTAAATTAATTAATAAGGTTTTGACACATTTAATGGGTGTGCTACAATGTATATAGGTTTTTTTTTTTGTTTTTTTTTACGGTGGCAGGAGTGCCAACCCTGCCACCAACCCCTACATTTTCCCTGCAAGTTATATGTGTATGTATGCATGTATGTATTTGTAGTTGGAGATCCACAATATTATTATATATGTATGTATATATCCTTTAACACTACTTTGTTGACAAATGTAGTGAATAAATACAAATGATCCAATTCAATGTTCTGGCACAGGCATGAGCTTTAGAAAAAAGTTCTACTTCTTTTTAATTGCATTTCTGCTTAAACAATTACACTTACTTTGTGCAAAGAAAACACATTAAAGCAGCAATAATATGTACTGCTCTTATGTGTGCTGATACCTAAGGGAAAGAAATATTTTATAAAATACTTTATCATAAAAACAATTAAAATTCTTTAACTGGAGAAGGCATGATTTGTAGTACACATTTCAGTTTTAAATGAAGTTACAATCAAAATTAGTACATCTAGAGAGACATGCTTTGACTTTGGAGAGCAGAAGAAGGTAATTGATTCTTGTGGAACCTGCTTACTAATGATGGCTGCAGAGCAGTCACAGTGTGGCATCTATTATTAGAATATTAGGAGAATGCTGACATTGCCTACCTGCACCCTGTTTCTGTGGCAACCATATCCTGTGGCCATGGATCTTTATAAAGGGAGTATTGATAATCTATAATGATGTAGAAAGTGTGCAAGTTATCAGAGAGCGACAGCAGGCAAGATTTCAAAGCTACTCAGGTCTCACTGGGAAAATAATGTCGGCTTTCATCTTGGAAAAAGCCTGTCACCAAAGGAGAAAAAAAAGGAGAGGGCAGCCATGCACTGTGAGTGTGCCTGGCGATTTTATTTGTTATGTGTCAGTTTTCATTCAGGATGAAAAGCCAGCAGCTCTTTGTTTCACAAGCGATGACAGCAGCCAAACTCTGAATAGAAAGTTGAAAGAGGCTGTTGATTGTTTTGTTACTCCCAATGTTGTTTCGTAAATCTGAACCAAATTCTTCAACAATGGGATGTTAAAAGCAGCAGGTGTTTTTGGAGGCCTCTTAAAGGTCAGGAACTGTCATCCTTCTTTACAACTCAAACATTTGCTGTCCTTATTCTATATTCAAAGACATACAATTTAGTAGTGTGTCTAAGTAAAAATAGTGAAAATGTCCAAATAAGCTTTTAAATAACGATTTATTTTAAAGGAATGTGCAGAAGAGTGATATTACTCCTCATACAGAAGTTAAAAAGAGACATAAAAATGTAAATGTTTCTAAAACCTGCTTAGTTTGTTTGGTTTGTGTGCGCCTACACACAAAAAAATATACATATAGCAACATTCTTTATAAAATAGATAAAAACCATAAGGAAAATGTAAAAACTCAAGGACAATGTGAAAACATTTTGTAATTGTTAATAAAGTACTTTTATATAGCAAGCAAAGACAAACATTTTATCTGTTGTCAGTGTATACATAGGACAAAACATTCTCCCAAGTGTATTTAAAGGAGTCTAATAAAGTAAGTCAAGTTAATTTTACTTTCATTACATTGTTGTTAATGATTTCATGTTACCTTAAATTGTTAAATTCTTTGAAATACTGTTTAATTACAAGTAAGAACTGGATAATCTATCAATTTAAATGTTTTCTCTTTCTATCTCTGTTTACCATTGCCCATTTTCAGATGGAACTCCAAAGATCACCTCTGCTTTCAGTGAAAAAGTGGTCAGTCCCAATGAACTGGTATCTCTTATGTGCAATGTGAAAGGAACGCCTCTTCCTACTATCACATGGACATTGGATGATGACCCCATTGTAAAAGATGGCAACCATCGAATCAGCCAGATCATCACCTCAGAAGGGAATGTGCTGAGCTACCTAAACATCTCCAACACCCAAGTTCGTGATGGCGGGGTTTACCGATGTGCTGCAAACAACTCAGCTGGTGTCGTCACGTACCAGGCTCGAATAAACGTAAGAGGTGCTTGTCAAATCAGCTCCTCCAAAACACACACATAACTCATTCTTATTGTAATGTTCATGCATGCTTGAAGAAATCTCAAAAGAACTAACCTTTACTGAACTCATTTCAGGATAGCATTGTATTGTATTTATCTCTGTTGTCTGTCTTTTTCATGCATGCCAATATATTTGTGTGTCTTTGTTTGTGCCTCTGTATGTAAGTATATGTATATGTACGCAGAGACGAACAATTTGCATGTGTATCTGTATGGGTATAAGTATGTATGTATGCTGTGTGTGTGTATATGTATGTATGTATGTATGTGTGTGTATATACAGTGTGTGTGTGTGTGTGTGTGTATATATATATATATATATATACACATATACATACACACACAGTGGGTACGGAAAGTATTCAGACCCCCTTCAATTTTTCACTCTTTGTTATATTGCAGCCATTTGCTAAAATCATTTAAATTAATTTTTTCCCTCATTAATGTACACACAGCACCCCATATTGACAGACAAAAAAAA
>JANRMT010052768.1:3442-14514 GCA_026402145.1 Polypterus bichir lapradei | reverse complement strand
CAATGACCGCGTTTGTCGTAATGGAGCTGGGCTGCGTTTTTATTATGGCTGTCTGGACCGGGCGAAGGTCGGCTGCTAAGTGCTGATTGTGTTTTAACACATTTTATCTCCTGGAATGAACTTCTGATTGACTTGTTACTTTCTCGTATACGAAGTACAGTGGAACCTCGGGTCACGACCGTAATTCATTCCAAAACTCTGGTCGCAACCCAATTTGGTCGTGACCCGAACTAATTTCCCCCATAGGATTGTATGTAAATACAATTAATCCGTTCCACATCGTACGAGCTGTATGTAAATATATTTTTTTAAAGATTTATAAGCACAAATATACAAACCGGATTCCAAAAAAGTTGGGACACTAAACAAATTGTGAATAAAAACTGAATGCAATGATGTGGAGATGGCAAATGTCAATATTTTATTTGTAATAGAACGTAGATGACAGATCAAACGTTTAATCCGAGTAAATGTATCATTTTAAAGGAAAAATATGTTGATTCAAAATTTCACGGCGTCAACAAATCCCAAAAAAGTTGGGACAAGTAGCAATAAGAGGCTGGAAAAAGTAAATTTGAGCATAACGAAGAGCTGGAAGACCAATAAACACTAATTAGGTCAATTGGCAACATGATTGGGTATAAAAAGAGCTTCTCAGAGTGGCAGTGTCTCTCAGAAGCCAAGATGGGTAGAGGATCACCAATTCCCACAATGTTGCGCAGAAAGATAGTGGAGCAATATCAGAAAGGTGTTACCCAGCGAAAAATTGCAAAGACTTTGCATCTATCATCATCAACTGTGCATAACATCATCCGAAGATTCAGAGAATCTGGAACAATCTCTGTGCGTAAGGGTCAAGGCCGTAAAACCATACTGGATGCCCGTGATCTCCAGGCCCTTAAACGACACTGCACCACAAACAGGAATGCTACTGTAAAGGAAATCACAGAATGGGCTCAGGAATACTTCCAGAAACCATTGTCAGTGAGCACAATCCACCGTGCCATCCGCCGTTGCCAGCTGAAACTCTACAGTGCAAAGAAGAAGCCATTTCTAAGCAAGATCCACAAGCTCAGGCGTTGTCACTGGGCCAGGGATCATTTAAAATGGAGTGTGGCAAAATGGAAGACTGTTCTGTGGTCAGACGAGTCACGATTCGAAGTTCTTTTTGGAAATCTGGGACGCCATGTCATCCGGACCAAAGAGGACAAGGATAACCCAAGTTGTTATCAACGCTCAGTTCAGAAGCCTGCATCTCTGATGGTATGGGGTTGCATGAGTGCGTGTGGCATGGGCAGCTTGCATGTCTGGAAAGGCACCATCAATGCAGAAAAATATATTCAGGTTCTAGAACAACATATGCTCCCATCCAGACGTCATCTCTTTCAGGGAAGACCCTGCATTTTTCAACAAGATAATGCCAGACCACATTCTACATCAATCACAACATCATGGCTGCGTAGGTGAAGGATCCGGGTACTGAAATGGCCAGTCTGCAGTCCAGATCTTTCACCTATAGAGAACATTTGGCGCATCATAAAGAGGAAGGTGCGACAAAGAAGGCCCAAGATGATTGAACAGTTAGAGGCCTGTATTAGACAAGAATGGGAGAGCATTCCTATTTCTAAACTTGAGAAACTGGTCTCCTCGGTCCCCAGACGTCTGTTGAGTGTTGTAAGAAGAAGGGGAGATGCCACACAGTGGTGAAAATGGCCTTGTCCCAACTTTTTTGGGATTTGTTGACACCATGAAATTCTGAATCAACATATTTTTCCCTTAAAATGATACATTTTCTCAGTTTAAACTTTTGTTCCGTGATTTATGTTCTATTCTGAATAAAATATTAGAAGTTGGCACCTCCACATCATTGCATTCAGTTTTTATTCACGATTTGTATAGTGTCCCAACTTTTTTGGAATCCGGTTTGTAGTTAATTATACCATTGAATGCACAGTGTAATAGTAAACTAAATGTAAAAAAATTGAATAACGCTGAGAAAACCTTGAACAACAGAGAAAACTAACATTGTAAGAGTTCACGCTACAGCCTTATGAACCGCTCGCTGTAAACACTTTTTTTAATGAGTTTTAAGCACAGGGAAAAAAATAGAAAATTTGAAAAATCCGTAATTTACACAAAACTAACCATAAACAACCAAGAAAATTAATCCTGCATGACTTGAGTTCTGGCATGAAGGAAGTGAGGAGGAAGAAGAACTAGCCACTTGTAGAAGGACAGTTTTGCAGCAAATCGCCATGAATCTTCCTGGCTTTCTCGCATAACATCGCCTCGCTTACGCTATCCCCTACAAGGTGCTTCTCGTTCAGCCACACTAGCAACAGTTTTTCCACTTCCTCTTCCAGCACTTGAGGCCACTGCTTGGTTAACACTGTAACTCCTTTTCCAACATCAGCTGCTTTAATGGCCTCTTTCTGCTTTAGTATAGTCGAAATCGTAGATTTGGACTTCTTGTACTTGACGGCAAGATCAGTAACACGAACGACACGCTCATAATTTTCAGTAATTTCTTTCTTTAATTCGATTTCAATTTTCTTCGAACCTTTCTTCTCACCAACACTACCACTCTTCACTTGCTTAGAGGCCATGGTTAATTGCAAAATTAATGCAAAAGCACATGAAATAGAGCACAAAGAGTTCACAGCGAATGCACGCACATCTGACCGAGAACAATGCACAGGGAGGGACTGAACACGTGCGGAAATCATCGGCGAGTACAAACCGTAAGGGAAACTGGCTTGTTCGTCACCCGAGTGTGTGGTCGTGAACAGATGCAAAAGTTTGGCAAACGTTTTGGTCGTAACCTGATTTGTACGTGTTCAAAGATGTTCGTGACCCGAGGTTCCACTGTACAGGGAAAGGATTGGAATCATCCAAAAATTCGACCTCAAAATTTTGTTGAATGTCGATGTTTTAGACCTCCCTGTGTCCGATTTACTTTCTCGTAAGGAAAGGATTGTAATTGACCAAAAGTTCGATGTCAAGAGTTTGATGAATCTCTCCATTTAACTTTATCTTTAACGTTTTAGACCTAATTTTCTTGTATACAAGGTATAGGGAAGGTATTGGAATCGTTCAAAAATTTGATTTCGAGAATTTGATGAATCTCGACGTTTTAGACCTCCCTGACTTTCTTGTATATGAAGTATACGGAAAGAATTGTGTTTGTCTCTGTGTGTGTGTGTGTGTGTGTGTGTGTGTGTGTGTGTGAGTGAGTGTGTAAACACAATAACTTGAGTACACATTCACTTAAGTCAACCAAATTTTGCATATACTGTAAGTATTTTCTATTAAATTTTGGGCTATTTCCGTTAACTGGAAGTGGTACTTCACCTTTTTTCATGCAGCTGCAGAGTCCGATTTATTGAACTTTACTTTTATAATAATTGTTCAATATATTACACTGGTCAACAAGCATTTTGCTACTGGGAGTCTTTCACCTTTACTTTACCAGGTTTTACTTTCTGACTCTAAATGTGAAAACCGTTTTTGTCCAGCAGCACGTCCCGTTTTTTAGTTATGATGTTCCAGGTCTTGGAATACCAGGGTGACTGGACAGTAAAGGCGGATAACCATTTTGATAAATGCCGGTAATTCCACTAGGGATGCCATTGAGATGAAAGAATTCGCCACACGTTACTAACAGCTGTGAGCTGTTTACCTTGTCATTATTAATTTTATTTAAAAACCAAGGGGATCTGCCCCCGGTAGCTAACTCGCCAACCCCTGGGTTTGGTTAACCGGATATACAATTTCAAGAAATTGTTATTTTCATTTCATTCTTTTTCATTCATGTTTTATTTCTTGATATTTGCCAGTAATAAAGCTGTAGTGAATGAGTTATCTGCGGTGGGCTGGCGCACTGCCCGGGGTTTGTTTCCTGCCTTGCGCCCTGTGTTGGCTGGGATTGGCTCCAGCAGACCCCTGTGACCCTGTGGTTAGGGTACAGCGGGTTGGATAATGGATGGATGAATGAGTTATCCCCCTCCCACCCCAGCTGCTGCTCCTGAGCTGTGTGTTCTGCATGTCGCGCTACGCGTCAATCATTTGAAAGCCCATACAGCAGCTGTCCTTTTGTCTCACTTCTTTGTCTCGCAGGACATTAAAGTGTCTCCAAGAAGACCTGCTCTGCATGTGTTTGGCACCAACATTTTTGAATTCTTTACGATGTTCTGCTTTGTCATCTACTCTTTGTCCTTTACTTTCGGCCTCGGGCGCGGTTAAATGTCTGTCTTGCGGGACGTATAACGCTGCTCATGTTGTGAGGGGGGGGGGCTGAACACACGCTAAGGAGTTGCGGTCAGATCAGCTGCTGTCTTGTTGCTGCTGCTGTTGCCGAGCTGCGTGTTCTGCTTGTCGCGCTGCGCATCGATCATTTAAAAGCCTGTACAGCAGCTGTCCTTTTGTCTCACTTCCTTGTCTTGCGCGACGTCAAAGTTTCTTTCTGATAAGAGCAGGTCTCGTCTCCCTCATCTCCCTCCCAAGATTTTTTTTTTATAATAGAGAGATGATTCATTTTTAATTAGCATTAAAAATATTTGTTACTGAATACCAGGTCTTATATGACTCTAAAGCAAGAGTTCCCAAACTTTTTTCGGCCGCAGACCCCTTTACCAAAAACTTTTAAAACCGTCAACCCCCTAGTCATTTACTTTACTTACTCAAATTAATAAATTTGTACAGTACTCAATATTAAATATTTAACTAGATATTAAACTTCATTTTAGTCACTTGTAAATAATGATTGAAAAGCATAAAAGGACTACGGAATATGGCATTATCTTGTGCAACATGTAATATCGAAACCTCTAACGAAAATTAAAGCAAAAAAGATTTTTGACATGAAATAAATATGTAAATTCAAAATACAGTGAGTACAAATAGTCCAAGCTGTACAGTCTGCATTTCTTTTTTGGTTCAGTCATATTATTTTCTGAAGAAATAAAAACTTTTATTAACAAACAATTTCAACAGCCCCTGTGATAAAAAAACAATAAAGTATGTACTTACTTGAAACAGAAAATTTTTGTTCAAACTCGAATAAATAAACTGTGTCCTCTGATTTTCTTTTTCGTAGTACTGCTCCTCAATAAATAATTATATTCAAAGTTCAAATCACAAATAAGTACATGTCACATCAAACTAACCAATTTATAGCGTTTTATGAAAGCATGACCGTACAAGACTGATAAATTCTGCTAATATCGACTATCCGTCGTCTCGTTCCACCGCAAGCAGGTGCGGACATGCAACGGTTTTTCATGTCCGCTCTTGCTTTGATACGTTCGATAAGACAATGCACAGACATGTTTGTGCAACATGTATTTTCATGCATTCTTACGTGTGACCCTTTTAATGACACATTTTACCTTTTCGTTCGCAAGTTTGGTGTGTAATGTGTTTTTAACAAAAAAGTTACTTAGGTAACTATTGGAATCATAGATATTTTGAAGTAACAAACAAATAGCAGTAGTAAGGGGGTCTATTTTTGCTGTTGTCGACCACCCAAATTTTTTAATTGAAACTATCGACCCCTAGAAAGTTCAAATCGACCCCAGTGGGTCGATATCGACCGCTTTGGGAACTCTTGCTCTAAAGCATAATGACACAACTCTGACATGTCGGTGCAGCAGGTAGTCAGTTTTACTGTTAAACATAGCATTCCATTTCAGGGCATTTTGTTCGTTATATTCACCGTTACTTTAATTTAATTTTGTCAAGGCAATGGACAGAAATGGTGATGTGATTCAGCATTTAAGAAATAAGTTTGGTCTCAAGAAAAGTGAAGCCAAAATGGAGGAAGGTGTTTTTGTTGGCACTGAAATCCGTGAACTGATGCTTGATGATGAGTTCAAAAGGAAACTGAAGCCCACCGAATCAGCCCCCTCATTCGTGCGGGTTGTCCAGAATTTTCTTGGCAGTCACAAAGAAGAGAATAACGCTGAGCTTGTGGAGATCCTGCTGAAAACGTATCGGCTTACGGGAGCCTGAATGTCACTGAAGACGCATTTTTTACATTCTCATCTCGACTTTTTTCACCAAATCTAAGCGATGTCAGTGATTAGTATGGGGAAAGATTTCATCAAGATACAAAGGTGATGGAAAACTAATATCAGGGAAAATTCACTCCGAGCAAGATGGGTGACTACAGTTGATTCTTGCAAAGAGAGACAGATGTGCAGTACAAGCGCAAAAACGAGTGTCTCCGACATTTTTGGGCACACTGACCCCACTTTTATATTGAGGTAAATTGACATAAATATGCTTTAACGTGTCTCTGGTATCGTCTTCTGGTTTGTTTTCAGAATAAACCATTTTGGTGGGTCATAGTCAAAACTCCAAATATCGTGTTGATGTATTATATTGATATTTAAAAGTGTCAAAACTTCAATGATGTGTATGTCAAAAACCTGACCGTGCTAGCTTAATTCCGATTTCATATATGAAATGAGTGTAAAAAACGTAATAAAGAGCTGCTCTGAACTTCCCAGTAGCAAACAAAAAATAATTTTTTTGTAGACCCGTGTTATTAATTTGATTTGATTTGTCGCTGATGGTTCTTTATTGCACATAATATAAAAATATATCATTGTCTTGTGGTTTACTCCTCAAATATCCATCCCCATATCTGAGTATACGAGAAAGTCTAGGTGAGACCACTCTCGATTTTGTTTCTTATTACAGTATCATTTTCACCTTAATAAAACTTAATGCTAAAAAAAAAAAATATAACTGCAAGAATCACAGCTTTGAAATGAACCCCCGTGTAATTAGACTGCATTGAGAGAGGTGTTACATTTTAAAGACTTCATTTGTATTTGTGTGCTTCGAGATGAGAAGAAGGTGCGGAGCAGACGTGGGGCTCTCTGAAGCGGCACTCAGTTCACATACACTCACGTGTAAAAGTAAGTACACCCCATGAAATGTTTTTCCCTTTTTTTTAAAATATGTGGACATACTGCATAAAGGTTTGGATTCTCTGGATAAAGGCTACGTAATCGAAACAGAACAGTGAAAATCTGACGTTGCGGTTATTTATTCAGTGATAAATGAAGAAACGCGCCATTTCTATCTGTGGAGAAGTCGGCTCTAATATCTGGGCTTGACCCCTCAAGTTGGCATTTCCTGATGTGGACTGGGAGGAAGTTCTTCTTCCCACTCTTCCAGAGAGAATTCTTGCAGCTCTGTGATTTTTTTTTATTTATTTTATTATACTTTATTATCATTTGAAATCCCAACACAACATCCCAAAGGGATTCAGAGCCGAGCTTGGACTTGACTATTCCAGTAACTCTCAATTTCTTTCTTTTGAGCCATTCCTGGGTGTCTTTAGGGTCTTTGTCTGTCCTGTTGTGGGGTCCACTTTTGCTTGATCTTCTAGCAGATGGTCTTGCATATCCTCAAGCACCCTCTGGTACAATGAAGAATTCCGAGTGGATTCCATAATGGAGAGCTGTCCAGGCCCTGATGCAGCAAAGCAGCCCTAAACCTGAACATTTCCACCACCATGATTTACAGTTCTTATCGGGTACTTCTACTCAAATGCAGTCTTGGCTTTTCACCAAATACGTATTTCTTCTGGTACTCTGGCTAAATAACTCTGTATTTGTCTTGCCTGTCTAGAGCCGATTGTTCTGGAAGTTCTGAGGCCTCATGCATAATGGCGTGCGTAGAATTCACACTAAAACATGGCGTACAGACAAAAGCAGAAATGTGCGTACACACAAAAAAATCCAGATGCACAAATCTGTGCGTTCACCAACTTCTACGTTCTTCCGCTACATAAATCCCGGTAAGTGTGAAAACTAATGCACATGCACGTGCCTGCCGCCACTCCCAAACTCCTCCCAGAATTACGCCTCTTTGAATATGCAAATCAATATAAATAGCCCGTAAGCTCAGCGTTCTGTGAAAAGGCAATGGCAAAAGCACGGGGGAATAGAAGACTTTCAGCGAATACCAAGTAGATGCAAAGAAAAATGTACTATTTGTTGGTTTAAACAGTGATATAAACAACAAAAGGAAGTTGATCGAGTGACATAGCATGTCAGAGAAATTCGAAAGCTTAAGTTCACAAAGTCGCACAGTGCGCAAAATAAAAAAGAAGTTGTCAGATATCAAAGTCGCCATGAAAAGGCGAGTCGTAGCCCACCATCTGAGTGTCATATGAAAGCTTATTAGGGTACAGAGAAAAAATAGTAAAATAGGCACACAGTGGGGAAAAAGCAAGAAATCTCAACTTTAATCTCGAAATTTCCACTTTAATCACGTAGTTTATTTTGTCATTAAAGTAGAACATCCTAAACTTCATCTTAAAATCGTTTAATTTACTAGTTTCTCAAAGCCCATCTTAACTAAAGTAGCACATTAAATGCTTTGTTTTGTACTTGATCTTCTATGTGCTCTATGTGTGTGAATCACTACGTGCTTCTTAAACGGGCTTTCTCTTCCGCCGACAGGACACAGAATCCATTACATTCGTGATATTACAGCTCTCTGAACAATTAAAATACTGAGATGTATACGTGATATCATTTTCATGATGATAGGAGTTAAAGCACATTATTAAACATGGGAACACAGTAGCGCAGTGATAGTGACGAGCTGGTGCCCAGTCCAGTGATTGTTCCTGCCTCATGCAAGATGCTTGCTGCACTGTGCACGACCTTCAATGAAATAATTTATTGCAGCAGTCCTGTCTCTTTCAAACGTACTAACCTCCAATTCCTGTACTTCCTTTTCTTTCTCCAAGTAACTAATCGCCACACAATCAGCTCTGTAATAGACGTTAAGCCATCTGTAAGCTGAGAACGCTGATTCTTCCAAACTTTTAAGGAACATTGAAATATCTTCGTAGTACGTGTTTAATTATTCTATCCGTCTATCCTTCCAGTGTCGCGCCAGCCTCAGCAAGAAAACAACACGAGGCAGGAACAATCTATGAACGGGGCGCCAGCTCCTCACTAGCGCTGCGGCACCTTGTCCTTACATATTTAATTATTAACAATATAGATTATTTAAATAAAGTTAAAGTTTTATCTGTATAATGTAATTAATATATTTTGCTGCATTTCATCTTAAAAATGATATTGTCATCATCTCTAAATACGCGCTTTATAAAGTGGCTCAGGTTGTGCAATATTATAACTGTAGTGCAAGTTTACAGTGAGGTGATTGTAATTATAAGTACTAACAGTTCTACAAGGAGCACTTGATGGACTGACTGAGTGCCCTTATAGTTCTTGAGATGAACCTGTTTCTGAACTGCGAGGTCCGTACAGGAAAGGCTCTGAAGCGTTTGTCGCATGTGAGAAGTTCAAATAGACTGTGTGCATGGCTGAGACAGCGTGTGCTTGATTCTGTATCCCGGTAATTCTCTTTCTGATCAGCTACTGCTGTGATTCCCCACTCAGATACAGTGATATAAATACTCCGAGTGGGGCAGTGAGAGTGATATGGAAAAAGATGATCCGCTGTGGCAACCCCTAATGGGAGCAGCTGAAAGAAGAAGAAGAAGGTGTAGTGAGAGTAACAACGCTAAAGCAGCTATGGTATTTAGAATAGTTTTGCCATTTCGTGGACCATTATATTGTTGCAGGTTAATTACAATCAGATGCCTTAAACTAATAAACAATACGCGGTGTGACAGATAGAGGGTGCTATCGTCCTCTTGAACCCTCAGACTATACGCCAGACACGAGGTAAAAGTTCAATATGTTGACTTTTTATTAATTAACAGTGCACAAAGCACCCTCCTCTTCACAATACTCATACAAATCCAAAATACACAATAATCCTCCACTCTCACGTGTTGCCACTCTGCCACCCAGCTCAGCTCAACTCTGGGATCTCCCACAGTCCTTTATATAGTCCGTGACCTGGAAGTGCTTCTGAACCCCTGTCCATGTGACTTCCTAGCACTTCCAGGTCAGATCCAAAGTCTTCTTTTCATCCCGGAAGTACGTCCGTCTCTTTGTTCATGTGACTATGACGCACGATTATCTATCTATCTATCTATCTATTATATAGTGGCTTTCATCTATCTATCTATTATTTTTATCTCGCCTTTCACATCTATCTATCTATCTATTTATTATATAGTGCCTTTCATATCTATCTATCTATCTATTATATAGTGCCTTTCATCTATCTATCTATCTATCTATTATATAGTGCCTTTCATATCTCTCTATCTATCTATCTATTATATAGTGCCTTTCATCTATCTATCTATCTATTATATAGTGGCTTTCATCTATCCATCTATCTATTTGAGAACTGTGTATGGTAAAGTGAGGTCCACGGCTAATTGCCAATTTTTAAATAAATAATTGCCACCCTCACATCTTTGTGGTCGTGGCAGCAGGGTGAGAGCAGTTCCCGTGCACAATACAGAAGTGGACAGCCCTGCGCGTTGTGCACAGGTGTAGGATCGCCCGTATCCCTAATTCGTGCCGGGAGCTGCCAATTGCCGTAGCTGTATCACGTCCCCGCTTTAAAAAGGGAAGTGTGAGTGCAAGTAGGAAAGAATAAAGGGCAGAATGGAGGAAAACAGACTGGCCATTGACTGGGAGGAGAAGAAAAAGAAAGAGGTGAAAGAGAAGGAGGAGGAGAAGAAAAAGGAAGAGAAGAAGAAGAAGAAAGAGGAGAAGAAGGAGGAGGTGAAGGAGAAGGAAGAGAAGGAGTAGAAGAAGGAGAAGAGCAACAAGGAGGTGAAGGAGAAGAGGGAGAAGAAAGAAGATAATGAGCAGAAGGAGAAGGATGAGGAGAAGGAGAAGAAGAAGGAGGAGGAGGAGGAGGCTGAAAGGGAACTAGAAGACAGAGAGGGGGAGATAGAGAGAGAGAGAGAGAGAGAGAGAGCCCAAGCTTATGGACAGAGGCAGGTGGTCGGCCCCAGGAACCGGGGGCTGTGAATGGGGCGCGCCCACCGAGCACTTTCATGGGAGTAGGAGTGGCCTGAGTAACGGCGTCTCCCCTCAAAGGCCGAAGGTGAGCGTGTGGGGCTCGACAGGTCGCCCTGCGGACGCTCAAGGAGGGGAACGGAGGCCAGTTAA
>JANRMT010052767.1:0-10233 GCA_026402145.1 Polypterus bichir lapradei | reverse complement strand
GTGACGCTGCCGCCAAATACACAAAACAATTACTTTCACAATCATGTTACATTATTTTTCAAATGTTTCCTTTTCTTTTTCATAACTTCTTTAACACACGACATCGCTGCGAAGTGCAGTTATTTTGCTATATATATATATATCACAGCGACACTCATAACAGTGACAAAACAATTACATTGACAATCATGTTACGTTATTTTCAAAATGTTTCCTTTTGTTTCTCTTTCCTTCTTTAACACACTACTTCTCCGCTGCCAAGCGCGCTTATTTTGCTATATATATATATATATATATATATATATATAGATATGTATATATAGATATGTATATACATATAGATATATAGATATAGATATATATATATATAGATATAGAGATATATAGATATAGATATAGAGATATATAGATATATATAGATGTGGGAACAACACTCATATCAATGACAAAACAATTACATTAACAATCATGTTACGTTATTTTTTAAATTTTTCCTTTTCTTTTTCATACCTTCTTCAACACACTACTTCTCCGCTGCGAATCGCGGGTATTCTGCTAGTGTTACTTAATTGGCTGATTCCAATTCCCCCCCCCCTTTTATTCCTTAAAAAAACTTTTTACACTAACCTCCTAAACCAGACACATAGAAGCCTTATGTCCTGTATTAGTCAAAGTCAAAGTGAACTATATTGTCATCTCAACCATATATAAGTATACTGATAGATGAAATTGCGAAGCTCAGGGTCCACAGTGCAACAACATTAAGTGCAAATAAAAATTAAAATTAGAATTAAAAATAAAAATTTAAAATTAAGATTAAAAAATTGAAATTAAAACACAAACAAATATAATTAAACTATAGACCACAGGTGTTACCTTTTCATTTTTATTAACAAAATTATATTCTGTAGGTTTACAAAATGCTTATCATAATTGCAAGATGTCATATTGCTTAATTCTTCAGTAATGTGCCTATCTGAAACAAGACTTAATTAAAAAGTAGTTTTCACCATTTTTTAACAATGACAAAAAAAAAATTATATATTCTCACACAATCAGTTAATGTCAATGTAAATGTCAATGTATTTATATAGCACATTTAAAACAACATAAGAATGCCGTGGCCAAAGTGCTTTACAATAATAGAATAAAAGAAAAAAACATACAATTAACATAAATAGAAATAAAATAAATGAACATAAATAAAAAAAAATAATAAACAGAAGTAATGTTACATAATCATAATGAGGAAACCATAAGTATTACTGAAGGTCATGGAATGCAAGTGAATAGAAATGAGTCTTTAATCTCGTTTTGAACAGTTCAATTTTAGATGACTCCTTTATGTAACGAGGTAAAGAGTTCCACAGGCGAGGGGCAGCAGCAGCACAAGCCCTGTCCCCCTTAGTTTTACACTTGGTACAAGGGACAACAAGAGACAACTGACCAGAAGATCTAAGCACTCTGGATGGCTGGTGTAAAGCACACAATTCAGATAAATAGGCAGGAGCAAGCTCATGTAAAGATTTAAAAACTAGCAACAAGATTTTAAAATCAATTCGAAAACTGATGGGCAACCAGTGTAAAGAAGCTAAAATAGCAGAAACAGAGTCATACTTTCTTTCCCCAACCAGAAAGCGAGCGGCAGCATTCTGGACCAACTGTAACCTGCGTATCAGGGATTTGCTAATCCCAGAATACAGCGAGTTGCAGTAATCAAGGCGAGAAAAGATAAAAGCATGAGTAGCTTTCTCAAGATCCCTATTAGATAAAAAAGGCTTGATCTTACCTAATAGACGAAGCTGGAAAAGGCAACTCTTGACTACAGAATTCATCTTTTTCTCAAAAGAGAGGTTACTGTCAAAAGTTGATTGATATTGGCAATTAAGTACTGCTAAAATGTAAATATGCATGCACTTATATGTTTTAATCATTTTAAATCATATACTATATTTATACAGGTGTGTTTTTTTTCTTCTGTGTATCAGTTTGAGATTTGTAATTCTTGAGGTGTAATTATAAAATAAGGATTACCATTTGAATTATGTAGTACTTGTTTCACACTAAAACCTATGCTGCATTGCACACATCAACAAATAATAAACAAGGTACAAATCCTTAAAAAAAAGCCAATTGTTCACTAAGCATCAATCTCAAATTCATCTTTATCTTTTCTTTTTCCAAGTAAAAATGTAAGCTGCTGCCTTTTAAACAAGCTTGCTGTCCAAACTGAAGTGGTGTCAATTTTAATTTAAATTACAAAATAAAAAGGTCTGAATTCCTGTTTGGCTAGTTGCATAGGACAACTTCTCCGATTACTTCTTTTTTCAGTTTGTTACTCCACTTACTTTAACATAAATGCTAACTTACCAATCACCGCTCATTCACTAATAAAACAAGCTTCCACCACCTTCTGCTCTTTGTTTATACTGCAAGAGGTTTTCAGCAAAAGAAGAAAAAAAAAAAGAGATGTGCACTGGCTTAACTACCGTAATAACTTGCGTAAAGAAGCAACTAAATTACTGTAAAGTGAAATCATTTTTTGTGATGTCTTTTTGCTAATTGAGTCTTTTTTAAAATTCAAATTAGACATTTTAGATTGGCGGAAGATCAATCAAAGTATTCATAGCATTTATATTATAGTTTAGATTATTATCCATGTAAGTATCAAAAATTTTAAACTCTGCGATTATTTTTGCCTCCCTTCACAGAAGCCATAATCAAAAATTTAAAGAAGTGTTCACCACTTGTAAGTTAAATCTGGCCAATTTACCATTAAAAACAAAAACACACACAAAAAAATAAAAAACAAAACCAAGAGGGATTACAAGTTGAAAAAGAAACTCATAACACTTCTGGAGGTTTTCAACTAATTTACTCCTTGATCTTCTCCTAAATAAATGGTACACAAGACTGCATTTTTAATGTTTAAAAAAGGTGGTAGAAACTGACAAGAGTATTCTTATTCAAGCTACACACTCAACAGGCGTAGTCTGTTTCCCAGCTCCTTCTAAAACTGCATGGAATGTGATATGCCTGTCATGAACTTTGAATTCCAAAAGCCCATTAGGTTCCAGTAAGTTCCAAAGTCAGTCAGTCAGTCATTGTCCAACCCGCTATATCCTAACACAGGGTCACGGGGGTCTGCTGGCTCCCATAGTCCAAAGACATGCAGGTTAGGTGCATTGACGATCCTAAATTGTCCCTAGTGTGTGCTTGGTGTGTGGGTGTGTCTGTGTGCGTGCCCTGCGGTGGGCTGGCGTCCTGCCCGGGATTTGTTCCTGCCTTGCATCCTGTGTTGGCTGGGATTGGCTCCAGCGGACCCCCATGACCCTGTGTTAGGATATAGCGGGTTGGGAAAATGGTATGGTAAATTCCAAAGTACATAGACCAAAACACTTCCAGTATTGTCCATTAGTGGGGGGTATACTACCAAACCCCAGGTAGATATAAGGGCAAAACAGAATATAAAATGAAAATGTCAACTTCCACAAAAATGCTCTGTAAATCACAAAAGGCAAAATGGATTAACGTGAAACAAAAGGCAATCCGGGTGAATAAAGTCCTGATAGAGAAATTCAGAAATAAAGTCAAAAATTCAGCAAAGCATAATAAGCAGAGCCAAACACAAGTAAACTCACAACTCTCAGGCACATTCGAAATGAGCCAAAAGGAACTGTGGAAGAGACTCCAGATTTATAGGGCAAACGGCAGTTCCTGGCAGTGATTGCAAGGTACCTCACCCACAAAACACATAGAACAGAACAGAAGGCAGCTAAAACACATAGACAAAAGCAAAAATAAAGATTGATGTACATAATCAAAAGAATCAAAAATGAGCACAATAGACACAAAACAAGAATTTGAACCCCAAGAAGTGGAGGAATACAGGCTGAGATATGACAACAGGGTACCCTTAATGAAGTCAAGCACCACGATATAAATTAGCACAAGTAAAAGTGCAAACACGTGCAGACTGTTCATGGAGCTTGTGGAATCACATCTCTGTAGCTCGACAGCTCTGAAATATGACACCTTAGAATTAATTCTTCTAATTCCAGGAAGACAGAAACGGAATCAAAAGTCTCCTGAA
Source organism: Polypterus bichir lapradei (assembly GCA_026402145.1). Lineage (NCBI taxonomy): Eukaryota > Metazoa > Chordata > Cladistia > Polypteriformes > Polypteridae > Polypterus > Polypterus bichir. Next base: position 6,140 of record JANRMT010052767.1, on the reverse strand, counting down.
GTTTATTAGGTTTGCTGTTTGCCTTTAAATGACTCCAATATTGCCTCTACAGCTTCAAGAATAAAGTGTGATTAGAAGGACTATTCAAAGGTTTTACTTGTGAGGCTCTGAAACCTATAACAAATATCTGCACTCATGACTAGGGATGCAACAATATCATTTTTCTCAGACCGAGTATGACTACTGATACTTATTTATTAGTATTTGCCAGTGATAATGATATAGTTGTACCATGTTTCCCTGAAAATAAGACTGGGTCTGATATAAATTTTTCCCCCAAAATGTGCACTAGAGGTTATTTTCAGGGGATATCTTATATTTATTCATGTACAACGATATAAAATTTATCTAAATACAGTCATGTCATCTTCTTCTGGAATATCATCATAACTCTCACCTGAATTTCTTGCTACTCCAGCCGCTTTTAGGATCCTACAGGATCGATGTGCGCGCTTCGATGTTTGATGAATGGTTCAATGTGGTGAAGCAAAATGGCGACATACAGATGCATTTGTGGTGCTTTGATATTCGAGCATCGCATATTCCCCAAAGTAATGGCGCGATACATTTTAAAAGTCTCACATACCATCTTCTGTGCCGTGTTTTTTTTTTTTTTTTTTTGCACCTTCACAATACCATCAGAATGTATGGCGGCGTATATGAGCCACAGAGAAAAAGAAAATAAGGACATAATGAAAATGTCTATTGTTTAATTAAAGTGGAAATTTCGGCTTTAACCTTATAGTTTACTTTTATCATTAAAGCAGACCATCGTAAACATCATCTTAAAACCGACCCAGTTGTTAATTGCTGTGCCCTTCTGGTTTTTCCTCCTGACCTGACAGCAGCGGAAAGCAGCATCGCCACACAGAAAACATTAAATTTATAATATTCCAGCTCTCTGAACATTTAGAATTGTTAGATTTATACTTGATATAACTTTCATGATGAAATGCATTAAAATAGTTATGTTACATTTTACAGATAAATCGTTAACTTTGTTTAAATAATGAATACTGTTAATAGTTATACACATGGGGTGGCAGAGCGGTAGCGCTGTTGTCTCGCAGTGAGTCCCGTCCCTTTTGATCCCTGTCTGGAGTTTGTATGTTTTTCTGGTGAGTTTCCACAGTGTGCTTAGTTTTCCATCCAAAGACATGAAGGTTTGGGGATTTGGTGAAGCTACAATGACGCCAGTGTATGTATGTGCTTGTGTTCACCTTGCGATGAGCTGATGCCCCGTCCAGGGACTTTGTTTCTGTCATGCGCCGATGCTGCTGGAATGGGCGCATCCCCAAATTGATGGATGTAATCATTAAACATCCTTTTCAGACATATTGTGGCAAGGTGTCCTCGGAATTTAATGGATGTTTCGGGCACATGTGTCGCATCGCGTGAAGTATAAACCTGGCGTTAGGCAGCTTACTTTTCAGCTGATGATCTTGACTAGGGCTTATTTTTGGCAGAGGTCTTATTTTCGGGGAAACACAGTAGTGACAATCAAATATAAGACTCATAATTTGGAATTACATAAATCAAACAAATAACTCAAAGTAGGGTACATTAGATTACAACACCATTTTTCAAATGGCTCAAATTTCACTGAAAAAAACAATCAAAAATTATATACAATTAATGAATGTAAACCAAACTAACACTGTTACAAGTCTTTTAACATGGGAAGCAATAGCACAACACAGAAAACTGACTAAACATAACAACATTTCTCTTACTGGTATCCCATTTTTTAAGATAGATAGCTCAGTGGTGTAAAGGTATACAGGTCAAAAATCATTGGGGAACACCTGCCACTAGACAGGTCTACAGAAAGTAAGGGGCACATTCCTTTTGATGAACAGGAGTATCTCTGCATGTTCAGCTGTAAGCTTGTTTCTGGTTTCATTAAGAATACATGACAGTGCAGTAAATAATCTCTCACTACTGCATGGAACTGAAAGGTATTTCCATCACATCTGAGACAAAGTGAGGAACCACACTTTGTTAAATGACCAGTACTTAAGTGGCTTGTCTGAACGAGAAACTGTGGTCTCTACCAGACATGGCAGCAGCTACTGGAACACAGCTCACTGATACTGCTGCATGTTCATCTACAATCTCATTAAACATACGCTTCAAACTACTACTTGACTGGTCCTTCCAGGAACTTTTGGTAGGTGGTCTTACATAATCCTGTCCGGTTGCATCTTGGTCATACAATTCCTGCAGCTCCAGCAACACCATCTCTTTGGCCTCCTTGGCTGTATAGATATTTGAAAAGAACCATACCCTTATATCTACAACATGAAACTTTTTTTCTGATTACATGCATGCCAGTTTTATGTCCAATCAGTAGACAATTTTTGATACTTAAATACATATTATGCAAGTAATTGAAGAGACTGTTCCAAAATGCTACATATTTATTTTAGGAAATTTTGGCAATTAAGGATTTTTTTAATTAGCCACCCTAGAGAAATAATTAATAATAAATTCTTCAAATGTATTTACATGTTATAAGTCATGTTCAGGGAACAAATTTGTAAAAATCTATTGCTGACACATGGAGTTTCAAAAGTTCCATCGAACAAATTTTTAATAGTGAGTATATGGAACATTAAAATAATTAATTGGGATAGGAACATGATCTTTGTTAGACAAAAGCAAAAATAACTTTGCTCCAGTAAGACTGTTGAATGCAGAGTCATCAATATTGATGCAGACACACATAACCAATAAAACCAACATGTAAGTTTTATGTTCAGTGCTTGTTTTCAATGTTGTACATTAATAACAAAACTGAGGGTTAGACCTATTCTTGGGGCAGAGACTGAGAAGAGTCCTGGGACCTCATGTATAAATGGTGCATACACACAAAAATGTTGCTTATGAACGTTTTCATGCTCAAATCGCGATGTATAAAACCTAAACTTGGCGTAAAGCCACGCACATTTTCACGCTAGCTCATACCCTGGCGTATGCAAGTTCTCCACTCGGTTTTGCAAACTGGCGGCACCCAGCGTCAAAGCAGTGCTTTCGTTCCAGTGTGGTTTCCCTTTCTTTTTTAGATCCACATCCCTGACGCGGCTTTATAAATACACTGAAATTAACCTCAAATTGTTTATTAGTTTAAGGCATCTGATTGTAATTATCCTGTAACAATATAATGGTCCACGGAATAGCCAAAGTATTTTAAATACCATAGCTGCTTTAGAGTTGTTACTCTCACTGCACCACTCAGAGTATTTATATCACTGTATATGAGTGTGAATCACAGCTGTACAGCAGCTGATCCGAAAGAGAATTATCGGTATACAGCATCAAACACATGCTGCCTCAGCCATGCACACATTCTATTGAACTGCTTTCATATGCCAAACGCTTCAGAGCCTTTCCTGTATGGACCTCACAGTTCAGAAACAGTTTCATCCCAAGAACTATAAACGCACTCAATAAGTCCATCAAGTGCTCCTTGTAGAACTGTTGATACTTATTAGGGCAATCACCTCACTATAAACAAGATACATTTAAAATATTGCACAACCTGAGCCACTTTATAAAGTGCATATTTACTTATGATGATGATATCATTTTAGAGATGAAATGCAGCAAAATTTGTGTATTACATTATACAGATAAAATTTTAACATCATTTAAATAATCTACATTGTTAATAATTAAACATATGAGGACACGGTGTCACAGCACTAGCAAGGAGCTGGCGCCCCTTTCAGGGATTGTTCCTGCCTCACGCTGTATTCTTGCTGGGAATGGTGCGACACTGGAAGGATAGAATAATTAAAAGTGTATTACGAAGACATTTCAATGCTTCTTAAAAGTTTTGAAGAATCTGCATTCTAAACTTACAGATGACTTAACGTCTATTACAGAGCTGATTGTGTGGCGATTGGGTACTTGGAGAACGACAAGGAAGGACAGGAATTGGGGGGTTAGTACATTTGAAAGAGACAGTACTGCTGCAATAAATTATTTCATTAATAACATGCTTTAACTCCTATCATCATGAAAATTATATCAAGTATACATCTCAGTATTTTAATTAGTCAGAGAACTGTAATATCATGAATGTAATGGATTCTGTGTCCTGTCAGAGGAAGAGAAAGCCCGTTTTAAGAAGCACATAGTGATTCACACACATAGAGCACATAGAAGAACACATACAAAACAAAGCATTTAACGGGCTACTTTAGTTACGAGGGTATTTGAGAAACTAGTCAATTTTAATGATTTAAAGATGAAGTTTATGATGTTCTGCTTTAATCTATACTAATAAACGGCAAAGCCCTCACTGACTCACTCACTCACTGACTCACTCACTCACTCACTGACTGGCTGACTGACTCATCACTAATTCTCCAACTTCCCGTGTAGGTAGAAGGCTGAAATTTGGCAGGCTTATTCCTTACAGCTTCCTTACAAAAGTTGGGCAGGTTTCATTTCGAAATTCTACGCGTAATGGTCATAACTGGAAGCTGTTTTTCTCCATTTACTGTAATGGAGATGAACTTGAAACCCGTGGGGGCGGAGTTTCGTCTGACATCATCACGCCTCCCATGTAATCACGCAGTACGTAGAAAACCAGGAAGAGGCCCAAAAAGCGCTGAAGAAAACATGCATTATATAATTGAGAAGGCAGCGAAATAATAAGAAGCGAGCGAGTGACATATACAACCATATTCATGAGTTCTGCTACTTCGGAAACAAAGCACGATGTAAACCTAAACTTTAAATTAAGTTCATAGACAGGCTGCCGCTGGCGTTTGTAATTTAGCACGACATGGCACCAGCACAGCTGGGAAACTTCGATGCATGTACACCGAGCGGCTCACGTGAACTGACGCAGTGCACAGACAAAAAGCAACAGTTCCAAAGAGCGCTGAACAAAAACCGAATTACACAATTGAAAAGGCAGCAAAACAATATGAAGTGTCTGATACATACAAGCATATTCATAAATGCAGCTACTGCGGAAACAAAGCACACGGTGGAAAAAGTCAATGTCCCACTAAAGGAAGACAGTGTAAAAAAAAAAACCCGTGCATGCAGTGTGTCAGGTCTCAGATAAAGAAGAAGACGAGCTGTTTATTGATGCAGTAAGAAACGAATCGATAAATGAAACCTGTTATCTTTACAACGATTGACAAACACGGAATGTAACTTGAACACAACACATCCTACAAATACGAACCTGATTGAAAGAAATGATAATCAAATCCTTGATGACAGCAACACTCAGTAAAACTCACAAAACAATTACTGTATATTGACAGTCATGTTACGTTATTTTTAAAATGTTCCCTTTTCTTTTTCATAGCTTCTATAACACACTACTTCTCCGCTGCGATACGCGGGTATATATATATGTATATATATACCCCGATCTACATACTCGAATAATGGATACTTTATTCGCCATCAATGATTGTTTTGGTAAAGCCATACTCAGTGTATTCATTAGATGAACGGTAAAAAAGTAAGAGCGAGGGGAGGATGACTTATTGAGGCACGCAGGCAAAACCACAATAGCACGCGGGCTCGATGTACTGTAGTGTGCGTAAACTCTATCTGAATTGCGCGATCACATTTGAAAAAATATATCTTTTCAAGTTCTATTTAGTCCATATGTGTCAAACTCAAGGCCCGCAGGCCACATCCGGCCCGGCGTGTAATTATATCCGGCCTGCGAGATCATTTTATATACTGTATTATTGTTATTAATGGCCCGGGGATATGAAGCGCTGGTAACACAATAAACTACAGATCCCATAATGCAGCGCTTCAGCTGCCTTGCCGAACACTTACCGCGTTAATCAAGTCTAGCTTATGATGCTGCAAGTTATTGTGAAGCTAGCCCACACGATGCCGAAGAGAAAAGGTGATTCTGAACATAGAGCCTTTAAAAACAGATGGGAGGCTTTGTATATGTTTACTGACATTGCCGGTAAACCCGTGTGTCTCATTTCTGGAGCAAATGTGGGTATAATTACAGAATTTAATCTAAGACGGCACTATGAGACAAAACATCAAGATAACCTGAAAGACCTGAATGCAATGCACAAGATACAGAAAGCAGAAGAGTTAAAGAAGAATCTGACACTTCAGCAGACGTTTTTACCCGTGCA
>JANRMT010052749.1:0-13737 GCA_026402145.1 Polypterus bichir lapradei | reverse complement strand
ATATATATATATATATATATATATATATATATGACAGCAACACTCATAACAGTGACAAAACAATTACATTGACAATCATGTTACGTTATTTTCAAAATGTTTCCTTTAATTTTTCATTACTTCTTTAACACACTACTTCTCCGCTGCGAAGCGCGGGTATTTTCCTAGTTAATCAATAATTTATTTGTAACAGGATTATTTATTTATAAAATAACACACCACAGAATAGATCCTCAAGAAACAGTAACAAAATCATAGTGACAGAAATTGACAGACCTTTTTTATTTATAAGAAAATGCGTTTTATAGTTTTGTGTTGTTTGTAGTGTGATCAACATTTGTGTAAGCAGTAGATGTGTTGGGGAGGTAACAGGTAACATTTTAATTATATTTTGCTAAAATGAACGAAATGACTCAAAAAAAGATTCGTTCATTTTGCTGAATGAGATTCAAAGGTCCGAGTCGGTAAAATGATCCGAACTTCCCATCACTACTATACAGACTGTGCTGACGCTGAGAACAGAGATATCACTTCCTGACGCCTTTTTTCTGATATCTGACAGGCTGGTTTCACTAGACTTTTTTTTTATTTTATCAGACCTCCTCTTGCCCGCCCACTCCACATCCTCTTTGCTTGTGAACTGCCGCTCCGCTCCTGCTATTAGCATGTACAGCCCCCTCTCGCCCGCCCACCTCTCCATACTCCTTGTAACTGTATTAAGCTGCTACACCCCCACTATTACCATGTACAGCCCTCTCTCGAAACCCCACCTCTCCATACTCTTTGCTTGTGAACTCTGCTCCGCCTCGACACCCGTTATTAGCTTTAGCAGTATTTGCCCACCCGCCCGCTCGTCCCTTGCCATCTCTGCTGATCATTAGATCTGCCTGTGCCTGCAGATCTGTGGCTGTCATCTCATAATGTCATGCAAGATGACATCCGGCCGCTCAACTAAATTAGCCGGGCGGAGCGCCCGGCTAAAAGACGCTAGGGAGAACACTGATGTGTTACAATTCTTCTCACTGAGCAAGGCAAGACAATAAGCAAGCAGTGGGGTTAAAGATATTACATGACTTTACAGAAGCAATCAGTTACGTTATTTATATGTCTGAAATTTACCAATACATTATGAAAACTTAATCTTTGGATTTAGCAAAAGCAGATTATTCCATCAAATCTAGCCCACATGCTGACTAAAAGAATCTCAGAGAGACCTCTCAAACACTCAGCTTCAATATAAAAAATCTCTTGTCACAATTAATGTCAGAGCATATGGTTAAACTGTCGAAAAAAGAATGAATAATCTTGTCTTAAAAAACAAATTCCTTTGCTTTATGTACATATCTATTAATAAACTTTAATAAATCATTTTCTTCCAATACTGTAAGTAATATTTCTTACCTAATTCGCAGATAATAGCAATACATGCTCGGACCATGCGATCCCTCTCTTGTAAACCATCATTTCCTAAAGCGATTAAGGAGTTGGTAATGGAGCTTGGGAAAAGTGCAGCATTCACAGTGATCATCTGAAGTTAGAAAAATAAAGTAATATTCAAAATCAAACCACTAAAACAGCTTGTTGATATACATTCAAACAAGTAGTTATAGAGTGCCCAGACAGATAGAGAAATGTTAAACATTAATTTCAAAGAATTAAGTATCATTAAGCTTTGAAAATCATTAGGATTGAGATGAACCAACTACAGCCAATAATGCAGTTTATGACAGAATGACAGAGAATGGTCATGATAACCCAAGAAAGTTATTCTCTGTGATTAATATGTTTCTTCAAAGAAGTAATGCACTGAAATGAAAGTTCTTGGAAGTTTTGGCCGAGGCTAAGGGCAAATTTCTGAAAACACTGGACCTAATACCAAGTATCTTTTCTTCTTTTATTTTTTTTTGTACCATTGCATATACACTGAATTAAATCAATATCATTTCTGATCTATACCTTTCAATGAAATTAAACTATATAAAACTGCAACTTGATAAAAAGTAATTTTATTACTGCAGTCAGTCTTTTCAAAAAGACATTTTAAAGAAAAAACTGAACTGAAAATGGATGGATAGGTAGATAGATATCCATCCATCCATTTCCCAACCCGCTGAATCCAAACACAAGTTCACGGGGGTCTGCTGGAGCCAATCCCAGCCAACACAAGGCACAAGGCAGGAACCAATCCCCGGCAGGGTGCCAACCCACCGCAGGACACACACAAACACACCCACACACCAAGCACACACTAGGGCCAATTTAGAATCGCCAATCCACCTAACCTGCATGTCTTTGGACTGTGGGAGGAAACCGGAGAGCCCAGAGGAAACCCACGCAGACACGGGGAGAACATGCAAACTCCACGCAGGGAGGACCCGGGAAGCGAACCCGGGTCTCCTAACTGCGAGGCAGCACTGTGCCGCCCGACTGATAGACAGATTTAACAAAATATGAGTAGCGTTACCCTGTTATTTACTCACTATAGGAGGTGCTGTTTGAAAGTGTTATCGATAACCTTTGCATAGTATCAACAGTGTCATTCATTTGACCAAAAACATCTCTTTTTCACTCATGAACATGTCATTGTTTATATTTATGGCAGAATATTTTGGGTGGCCAAAACTGCGGTGCATCCTTACTTCAGCCCACACCTTGCTCTCTTTCACTGCTGCATTCATACAACAAATTCCTTCAGTTTTTCTGTTACAAAATTAAAAACCTAAAAATTCCAAATGACAGATTACCATTCTTGTATATCCCCTCATCTTCCCTCTCCATCCAGCTCCTTTAACAAGTTTTTGCTACTTTTATCTTAATCCACCTATGACATCCTCTTTACTAGTTCTTTAAATGCCTTGATATTTCAATACAAATTTTGCTCTCCACCAAGACTCTCCAGAGAAGTGTAAAAACAGAAACTTGATTGATTTTCATAATTAATATTTTTGCTTTGTATATATTTTTTTAGTGTTTAATGACACCAGACTTTGACAGTACTACACAAAGCATGTCTTCGTCTTGAAGCTATTGAGTATGGCATACTGTAGGAAACTGCATAAGGTGTACTTTGACAGCACTGGTGCATGCATATGTAAGCACTCCTCATTTTTGGTGAAACCACACAAACAGAGTGTAAGCTCAAAACAAAAGTGTTCTAAAAAACCACGCCCAGATTGATAATGAAATGCTGTCGGGAACCTCTAACCCCTGTCACAGCTGTACAAAGAGGTACCATATTACAGTGATCAACTAAATGGACACTCCTGCTTAAGTCAACTCTGCTCCAACTCCTCTTCTGTACATAGGTTGTAAAATTAATTCACAGTTCCTTAAGTGTTTCTGTAATACAATAAATGATTCTGCTCTCCCCACTACATACTGTAGGTATGAGGCTACACAATGGTTGAAATTAAGAGGATGGCTTTTTTTTTTTTTTTTGAGGAGTATGTGGAAGGACTTCCATGTCACAACCTTTCTATGCATTGTACTTGGAATTTTTGGTTATTTAATCTCCTTAGCATTAAACCCGCGAACTACTCGGTCTGTAAAAAAGGTGCTAAAAGCGTCTGACACAAGGGACACGGTATAGACGCGTCTCTCGTAACACCCGAGGTTTTTACTTGGGCTGTAAAAATGCCAGCAGCGTTAGTTCCTACCATTACTCAGGCAACGGTATAGGCATGTCTTGCGTGCAATGGTGTAGACACATCTTCTCCTAGCCTCATAATGGCGTCTCACAAGAAACACCTCTCACCGGCAGTGATGATGAAGTGAATCTGTCTTCAGGCAGTGAAATTGAAATGGTCAGTGAAACCGAAAGTGATTATGGGAATCCAAAAGTGACACTTGCGTCACTCACACACGTGCATCTATACTAATAAACGGCAAAGCCCTCACTCACTCACTGACTGACTGACTGACTGACTGACTGACTGACTGACTGACTGACTCATCACTAATTCTCCAACTTCCCGTGTAGGTAGAAGGCTGAAATTTGGCAGGCTTATTCCTTACAGCTTCCTTACAAAAGTTGGGCAGGTTTCATTTCGAAATTCTACGCGTAATGGTCATAACTGGAAGCTGTTTTTCTCCATTTACTGTAATGGAGATGAGCTTGAAACCCGTGGGGGCGGAGTTTCGTCTGACATCATCACGCCTCCTACGTAATCACGCAGTACGTAGAAAACCAGGAAGAGGCCCAAAAAGCGCTTTAGAAAACATGCATTATATAATTGAGAAGGCAGCGAAACAATAAGAAGCGAGCGAGTGATATATACAACCATATTCATGAGTTCTGCTACTTCGGAAACAAAGCACAGTGTAAACCTACACTTTAAATTAAGTTCATAGACAGGCTGCCGCTGGCGTTTGTAATTTAGGGCCTGCCCATATAAGGCCGTCCGTCAGCGGCAATCCAATAGCAAACTGCCACGGGTAAATATTCACGGGTGAAGGACTGTGCTTATGCAGAGGAAGATGAGATGGTCAGGGTGGTGTTTGGCACAAACTCAGCGAAACTGCGAGAGAAAGTTTTAAGTGCCTGGTCTAAGGTAACATTAAATACAGCCATGGACATAGCACAACATGGCACCAGCACAGCTGGGAAACTTCGATGCATGTACACCGAGCAGCTCACGTGAACTGACGCAGTGCACAGACAAAAAGCAACAGTTCCAAAGAGCGCTGAACAAAAACCGAATTACACAATTGAAAAGGCAGCAAAAAAATATGAAGCGTCTGATACATACAAACATATCATTCATAACTGCAGCTACTGCAGAAACAAAGCACACAGTGGAAAAAGTGAATGTCCCGCTAAAGGAAGACAGTGTTAAAAAAAAAACCCGTGCATGCAGTGTGTCAGGTCTCAGATAAAGAAGAAGACGAGCTGTTTATTGATGCAGTAAGAAACTAATCTTTTTCATAGCTTCTTTAACACACTACGTCTCCGCTGCGATACGTGGGTATATATATATGTATATATATTCCCCGATCTACATACTCGAATAATGAATACTTTATTCGCAATCAATGATTGTTTTGGTAAAGCCATACTCAGTGTATTCATTAGATGAACGGTAAAAAAGTAAGAGCGAGGGGAGGATGACTTATTGAGGCGTGCAGGCTGTAGTGCGCGTCAACTCTATCTGAATTGCGCGATCACATTTGAAAAAATATATCTTTTCAAGTTCTATTTAGTCCATATGTGTCAAACTCAAGGGCCGTATTATATACTGTATTATTGTTATTAATGGCCCGGGTATATGAAGCGCTGGTAACACAATAAACTACAGATCCCATAATGCAGCGATTCAGCTGCCTTGCCGAACACTTACCGCGTTAATCAAGTCTAGCTTATGATTTTGCAAGTTATTGTGAAGCTAGCCCACACGATGCTGAAGAGAAAAGTTGATTCTGAAAATAGAGCCTTTAAAAACCGATGGGAGGCTGAGTATATGTTTACTGACATTGCCGGTAAACCCGTGTGTCTCATTTGTGGAGCTAATGTGGCTTTAATTACAGAATTTAATCTAAGATGGCACTATGAGACAAAACATCAGGGTAACCTGAAAGACCTGAATGCAATGCAGAAGATACAGAAAGCAGAAGAATTAAATAAGAATCTGACACTTCAGCGGACGTTTTTACCCATGCACAATCACAAAGTGATTTCAAGTGAAGCTGCTTTTATGGGAGACACAAATGCACCAGTGCAACTTGCCCCACTTTCCCTGTTGCCAAGTAATGTTGAACCAAGTCGTCACTACGGTGTTCCCAAATATGCACTTTGCTGATAAACTGAGCGCACGGCGCTTTGGTGACTTTGAAGAACAAAAAAAGTCCGTCTACATGCGGCTCGAACCTTGTGCATGTTTGGTAGCACATATCTGTGTGAGAAGCTCTTCTCAGTGATAAAGACTAACAAAACAGCACACAGGAGTCGCCTCACTGATGAGCACCTGCAGTCCATCCTGAGAATCTCCACAACACAGAACCTCACACCAAACATAAACGAACTTGTTGCCAAAAAAAGATGCCAGGCGTCCAGCTCTAAAATGACATATGAGCAAAGACAACTGAATGATTTGATTTGTTATTGCTGAAAGGAACACATTTTATTTATATTTCCAGGTTTTGTTATGCAGCATGTTCATATTTGAATTTGTATAATTTTGACAGGATATTTTTTTTATGGAGAGCAAAATCTTTTGGGATATTTAAAATCTAAGTTTATTTTTTATATAAAATTACATAAGAGTAAAGAAATTTGAATGTTTGTTCTTTTAACGTTTACTTTATTTCTAACTTGTATAATTTAGACAGGATATATTTTTATGGAGAGCAAAATATTATAAGTTGTTTAAGGTTTGAGTTGATTTATTCAGGAATAATATTCCTGTCTGTTTTTACCATTCCTACCAAAGATATTTCTGTCGACTAAATAAAAATTCCTTCTATTTAAAATTTAAATAGAACTTGAACAAATACGATAGTTCATAATATCCACGCAGACTTGCACGTAAGAGCGGCAGTTATCCGTTTTAACAAGCAGCGTCTTGCACTGATACGAAATAGCTGTGTGTGTATATATGTAGATATGTATGTATATGTATATATATGTTTATATATGTAAAAAGAATGTGTTTTAGGTTGTTTTAGTTACAGTATTCTCAATTTGTGCTGAAAGGTGGATATACTGTGTACCATGGAAACAGCAAATATGGCAATGCAGTAAGTTTAGAAACCTATTTAAAATATTCTTGATTTTTGCTTACCACAACACACATAAAGAACATTTCATTAGAACTTCAAACAGCCAGTGTGCATTGTTTTTTGTATCTGAATGAGGTACAGTGCCAATTTTGAGGAAAACAAAGTTATCAGTGAAATTTTCACTCTTATCGTATTTATATTAAAAAGGTTATACCTGGAAAGTGTGTATTTCAAAAAGATAGTAAGATGATTATTTTTAAGCAATGCATAGTGTCATATAGAACAGTGTTTCTTAAACACTGGGGATGGTTGTGGTCTGCTGCCAGTAGGTCCCAAGTTGCTATTGTTTATAATTTTGGTGGGTTGCACAGTAGCTTAACACTCCAGTGTTTGTGCTCGGTGCCCCACACCTTTGATGGTTGAGCTTGATTCATGAAGAGGAACCTCTCAGACGATCAAGCCTGATTCACAATGGGAGAAACGCTCTGATGATCGTGCGCAATTCATGAAGAGGGCTGAAGGTCAGTGCCAACAAAATAACAGTTAACAGTATACAGCACATGCCGTTCAGACATCTTGCATGACAGGAGTGAAAAAAAAAAATCAACTTTAATTTAAAAACAGAAGAATCTCTACAGGTACTGGTGCCATCCTCCAAGTTATGAGGGGTGTTATATGTACTGTAGCCTACTACTCCTTTCTTAGTTGATTTATTATTTGAGAAAGTTAAGATAGTAGGTGAAAACACATTGAAAATAAAACTCATTATTTTGATGGTCATGGCTGCCATATGCCGCTTTTCCATTTAAAATAATTAAGCTAATTCTAGATGGTCATTTAAACTACTCTTTGATTGTTTACTTCTTGCAATTTGTGAATAACTAAAATAAAACATAAGAAATAATCCTTATTGATATCCGTGTTAGAGTCAGCATATATGACACAGGGAAGATTGATCATACATCCAGAATTTGCATATCATTGCTCCTTAAATATAGTGAAACACTTAAGTGTTTTAAAGTGCCATCTTTTTTTTCTTTACATATAAATGAAAAAATGTGCTTGAAAAACATTCTAATTATTTACCTATTATTGTTGTAAATACCTAAATGATGATTTCATTTTAATTTTTCTTCATATTCTATTGTGCCTTTATTACCAATAATACAAAATAATTGAAGCGATTATTTTCTTCTCCTAAAAATTAACAATCTTATGAATCTTACAAAGGCTGGTAGTTAGATTTATATCTGTGAAATCTTTACACTTTCCAGTTACAAAAAGTAGTGCATAGGCATAGTTCTTGGTTGGCAACAGAAGCAACTGGTTTCTGTTGAAATGAATTTCTTAATTCAAATACAATTCCTGTTGTCAGTAAAAGGTATTAATCCATTATGTTACTCATAATGCATTAAATCACCCATTTCCACGTTTTTCATTGTTTAGAAGTATTTTGTTCAACATCTCTGAGGAACACATCATGGTGAAAATGGAAAAATCTGTTCACCCTTAGCAATATTATTATTTGCAGTGTATTATTTATCGCAAACAATGAAGTAATGACAAATAAAGACATTAACTAAAATTCTACTATTGAATAAGCATCAGTGGATTGAAAAAAACTATAAAAATCTTTGTGATGTTTGTTAAGAAGTAATAGTAGTTTTTGAGAGCACTGAGAATTGGAGTAAGCTGCATAATTAAATGAAATAACACCTTGGCTGCAAGAATTCATCTTTGTATTAAGAACTTCTTGGAACAAAATCCTGAAGCTACGGCAGCTTGAAAAAACTGAGTGTAAGTTGACTGGTTTATGACTGGTTTATGCAGATTTTGTTTATCCTTTTCAGTTGCCATTGTTTGTTGCTGTTGGTTGACATAAATATATAAAAATGTTGTTACAGATTGTATCACACAATGTGTAATTGTTGGATAAAGCCTAAGTTATTTCCCTGGCAAAAATTCTCTAGGGTGTAAAAGAAATTGTTTAATGATTAATTAATCATTGTACAATCCCACTCCACGTGTATTTTGAGTTATGCAGAATGGAGCACTCTTAATCACACAAACACACAGACACACACACCCAGCTGCTTACTCAGAGTAAAAGCATTCTCCTAACGGGAATGTGTTTTCACTGGCGACATCATATACCAGCTGTTAAGTGACTGGAAAATTCTGAGCATGAAACAGGGCAGTGTACAGAATAATAAAGGAGTAAAAAAAAAAGGATTTAACACACTGTTCTTTTTTTATGCAGCATAAAACTGCTAGACCTTAGAAAAGCTTATGAAATTAAAAAATATTTTGAACAGTCTGAAACCATTTACACTCCAAGCAGTAGTGAGGGTTCTGTGTGTGTTTACTGCTCTAAAAATATTTTTGACAAATTCTGTAAAAGATTGAAAACTACCTTTATATACACACACCCTGGCTGCAGAAAACCACATCAAATAATGTTTAAAACAGAACAACATCTGCTGTGCTCAGAGTTATGGCATTCATGCAACATCCACAGATTCTATAGATCAGGCATGTCAAACTCACTACCATTGGTGGGCCACTTCAACCACCATACGTGCGTCAGCGGGCCGCACTGTAACAAATACTATTATACTATTATACAAAGTTACTGTAGCTTTCTTTCCAATACTGAAAACTTTAAAAAATGTAACACTTAAAGTTTAAAAAAAGGCAATTTATTTCCATACACTCTCCGAACAGCATCATACAATTAGAGTCTTAGCCTCTTAGCTAGGTCCTTATATTATTATATTATATTTATTGCTTATATAGGAGTCTTACAGTGTGAGATCTATTTCTTTTGTCCTGACACTTGGCATCTCTTGTTAGTAACCAGTTCGTCAATATCAGGCTTGAAATCTTGTGCAGCTGCAACCTTTATGAGGGATGAAAGGTGCTCGACAGTAAGTCTTGAGCAATGTGGGGTTTTGGTAGCTTTCATTAACGAAAAAAATTGCTCACAAAGGTAAGTGCCTCTGAACATAGACAGTTCTCTCGATGCCAACTTACAGATCTGCACATACGAGGGTGGCAGGTAAGCATACAAGCCTGGCACACCAACTTCGTTGTATTTTGCCTTTCAGAATAGAATCGTGATTCTGCAGTTCAATCAATTCCATTTAGATATTCTCAGGTGCATTCTCAACGTTGTAAGAGAACAGCACAAAGTCCTGTTCCTGTGAACTGAAATCACAAAAACTTTGCTCACTGAATTGATTGCTCAGTAATTCAAGTTGGAAAACAAATCCTCCAAAAATGTAATTTTACTTTACTAAGTTTACTTCAGAGTTTATATTGTAAAATAAGCCGATATGCAAAAAGCCACCTGACCTACACTAATTTTACAAACTCAAAATCACAAAAATATGTTAATAAACAACTTACCAGCTTCTCGCGTCCACTTCAGATCTTCAGCTGTAGTCTGCACTAACTGTTCGTTACAATACTAGCACAAAATTACATAAAACTAGAGCAAAAAAACGTGAAAATATGCGAGCTATTACTACTCATGGTGGTCAGTTCTGCCCAGTGGCCAGTCTCAGCAGCCCAGCCAGTAGTGTAACCTAGCAGGGCGGCTCTAGGCTTGTGGCGACCCTGGGCAGAGAAAGAATCAGTGGCCCCTTCGCCAATGTCAATATGGTACCTTATGCACGGCGGATGGCCACGTCCGTTGCGGACACTGAATAGCTGCCTCATGCTCATGACACGCTTCTATATGCGCATGTCCGTAACTTGAAAACCAAGTGGCGGCCCATGATATTCTCATTATAGCAGAACATTATAATACTACATATAGCTTACTGCTCCGACTCTAGCGACATTAGTAAATACAGCGTACTAATTAACAAGAAACACGATGTTTTTCGGCCACATTGCCATCAGCTGTGTCGTTATTTTCTCTTTCTGTTTTATATTCAATATATATTGGTGGAGCGGCCCCTGGGATTCAGCGGCCCTGTGCAGGTGCACAGTTTGCACATGCCTAAGGCTGCCCCTGCTGCCACCTAGCACTTCAGTTGTGACATTGTGGCTCATTAACTTTGGTCAAGGCTCGTGGCTATACTAGAAGATGACGTTTCCGGTACCATAATGCCATGGGAAAACGTGCTTTTGTCAGAAGGCAGAAGTAAAAAAAGTCAATAAGTAACGCCGAAGATGCAGAATGATTCAATTACAAATGATAGTAATCATTTTGTACAAGTTCATTGCTAACTAGGATCTGTCATGCGGGCCGCACAGATTTCTGTTGCGGGCCGCGTGTTTGACATGTCTGCTGTAGATGCTCTTAGCTACTGTATTGTCCTTTCCTCATGTATTTCACACTAACAGTCAGATCATTTATATTATGGTGAATAGGGAATTATTAAGCAATCATAGCCCCGTAGGTCTTCACTGATTCAAGTTTTAAGCACCTCTGTGTTTAACTCATAGCTCACTGCTGTTTCACAAGTATTCAGTGATAGATGCCATACTTTTAACTTTTAAGTCATTGCTTGAAAAATGAAAAACTTGCAATGCTTAGCAGTGCTGCCTTACAGCTCCAGGTGCTTGGGTTTGAATCCCAGCTTGATTTTATACTGTACTAGGGAGCTTTTCCCCCTACTCGCCCAGTCCCTCAGGCCCCCGCACCCACCCCCCCAGGACATGTTACGCTCCATCCACTTTGCATCTCTGCTCGCGTTGTGAAGGGGGGCATGACTGAACACACGCGCTATATATATATATATATATATAAGTAAATAATAGGAAAAATAAAAACTTGTTTTCCTGGTTCATTGCACACCCAAAAGATGGTAGAATATTCGCTAGTTTTAAAACAATTAATTCTTCCTGCTATTGAATGAAACTTACCAGAATAAAAAAGATGTTAAAACATTATAAGACCGCTGAAAGAATTCAAGATAAACATCACGTTTCAAAATGTCTTGTAGTACACCTTTGTCTGTGATGAACTGGTTCCTGCCTTGCACTTAGAAGTTGCAGCAATAGACTGTGACCAAAAAAAAAATTAAGTGGGTTTGGCTACTTACTTGGCTAAAGAATTTAATGACAAGTAACATATTTTCATCTTCTAAAATTGAAAAAGTTAGTTGAGAAAACATGGCTCTGAAGTTTTCTTTAACAAATTGTAATATAATTATATTTGCAGAAGTACAAAACTGGGGGGTGGGGGTGGATTTCTTTACAGAAGGAAACCAAGAAAACAGTTTGTGGTAAAGGTTTCTGAGAACCGTGACATTACTGCCTGGTCAAACCAAACAGCAACCGCTCAAAAAAAGTCAACGGAAGTCCAATGAGACAGGGGTCCTCTTTAATTGTAAACAACAACCCACAAGTGGTTGTCAAAAGGAAAAAAAACATTTAAATTCCAAACATGAGTGGAATAACAGTTCTTATTCAATACTTGTATAAATTATATATAACATTGACTGTACAGCAAAAATACGCTTGATAGGAACATATATTTTATGTGATTATTTATGTGACACACAGCAGTATCAAGTAAAGATATGTTCATTTCAGTTGTATTCTCTATACTACAACACCTTTGCTATATAGTTTTACTACAGATATGCAACAGATATGCTGATTGTATTGATTGACAACTGTAAATTGGCCTAGTTTGAATGGTTGTAAGTGTATTTGCATTCATTTTTCTTGTGGTGGATTGGTGCCCTGTTTAAGCACCTGTAGGTCCTAATTAAATTAAGCAAGTTTTAAAATGCATTTATAAACACAATTTTGGGATATTACAAAAAGGATATTAGTGAAACAAAGTAAAAGATTTATTATTAGTTCATCTTAAAATCATATTCACATCACAATTTTAAATGTTTTTTCAACCATAGCAAGTAACAAAAATACATGCATTTGAAACAACAAAGCCTTAGTTTTAATTTTAGTCTGTAAGCAAGTTTATTTTAAGACAGGCAGTTTCCCTCTAAAACACCCATGCTCTTGTTAGATATGGTCTTATTGCTAAAATTATTTTTTATACACCATAACTATTTCAGTTTGTGTGCACAATTAGCTCTGTTTTTATTGATGCAGCCTTACATCTTCAAAGATCTG
The DNA here is from genome assembly GCA_026402145.1 of Polypterus bichir lapradei. Taxonomy (NCBI): domain Eukaryota; kingdom Metazoa; phylum Chordata; class Cladistia; order Polypteriformes; family Polypteridae; genus Polypterus; species Polypterus bichir. Next base: position 927 of record JANRMT010052749.1, on the reverse strand, counting down.
AGTTCAATACTTGTCTCCTTCACTGTTTGAGAAATGTTCATGTTCACTCTGTGTTTGCTTACTCTTTCTATGGCTATTTCTGTTTCCTCCCTCCAAAATACATGTATTTGCTCAATTAGTGGTAACATGGTAGCTCAGTTGTTAGCACTGTTACCTTCTAGTTCCTGTGCTGTGAGTATATATTTAGTGCTAGATTTTTATCTGTGTTCAATTTGCATGTTTTGCCCATGTCTGCATAGGTATTTTTCCTGGTATGTTTCTTCCGACATTTACTGTACATGCAGTTTAGGTTGTTTCACGATACAGAAGTGTCAACTATGAGTATAACAGTGGGTGTATGCATGAATGGGCCCAGCAATTGATTGGCACTTGTCCATACATATCAGCAAGAAAAGCCTTGCATATAATAAATATGGTGGATATTATATAACGGTCCAGGATACAAACATAAAATAGTTGGAAAAGTCAGCAACAAAACTACATTCTTTCATGTTTTAGATTATTGACTGTTTAACTTTATATATCTATACTATCAAAGCTCTTTTTCTTTTGAAACTCCTTAGCATTATATTTTTTCTCAAAAAAACATGTAAAAAGCATTGCATTTTTTCGGCTTAAAAAATTACATTTTTTTAATCACTTCTACTGTAAAATGTGCAAAACACTAAAAGTACAAAGTCAGAAGTGTAGAACATATAATAACACTAATAATAATAATAGTAATAATATATTATACTAGCAAAATACCCGCGCTTCGCAGCGGAGAAGTAGTGTGTTAAAGAAGCAATGAAAAAGAAAAGGAAACATTTTGAAAATAACTTAACATGATTGTCAATGTAATTGTTTCGTCACTGTTGTGAGTGATGAGTGTTGCTGTCATATATATATATATATATATATATATATATATATATATATATATATATA
>JANRMT010052737.1:0-11278 GCA_026402145.1 Polypterus bichir lapradei | reverse complement strand
TGTCTTTTTTGTGACTTACTGGATTTTTGCCACCCTGTGCTCTGCTACTCAATCATTCTTTTGGAGTTGTGATTGGGACTTGTCTTTCCTTGTATTGCCTTTTCGGGCAACTCCTTTTTGCTTGATGTGCTCCACCAAGCTTACTTTTTTCATTCTAGGCATAAATCTTTTATTTTGTAAAGATGCTGTGTTTGCCCTTATTACGAGAAGGGACCAGGTGGTAATTTCCCCCTCTTGAAGGGGGATTTTGAGCAATTACTGGGACTTTCATGTTTGGGAACTCTCAAGTTCACAACAGCCAGTGCCTGAAGTAGAAACACATAGGTGAAGATACTCTCAGTTTTTGTCAGCATTTTGGTTGTCCTTATAAATAATTTCTCAATCGAGTTGTTTGGTGTTCTTGGAGTTTCGAGTGCAATGACATTATATAGGACAGGGGTGTGTTGGGTTTGAGGTATGCTGATAATCATATATGAGGTCAAATAGTGCTGAGAGGGTTTCAGTCGAGGTGAAGTGTGAACCGCAGATTAGAGGTGGTGGGGTCCCCATTGAAGTTTCAGTCAGGATAATTCCAGTGCATACCGGCCCAGTGATGGCTTACAGATGTGCTTGAAAGGTTGTGAACCCTTTAGAATTTTCTCTATTTCTGCATAAATATGACCTAAAACATCATCAGATTTTCACTCAAGTCCTAAAAGTAGATAAAGAGAAACCAGTTAAACAAATGAGACAAAAATATTATACTTGGTCATTTATTTATTAAGGAAAATGATCGAATATTACATATTTGTGAGTGGCAAAAGTATGTGAACCTCTAGGATGATCAGTTAGTTTGAAGGTGAAGTTCGAGTCCGGTGTTTTCACTCAATGGGATGACAATCAGGTGTGAGTGGGCACCCTGTGTTATTTAAAGAACAGGGATCTATCAAAGTCTGCTCTTCACAACACATGTTTGTGGAAGTGTATCATGGCACGAACAAAGGAGATTTTTGAAGACCTCACAAAAAGAGTTGTTGATGCTCATCAGGCTGGAAAAGGTTACAAAACCATCTCTAAAGAGTTTGGACTCCACCAATCCACAGTCAGACAGATTGTGTACAAATGGAGGAAATTCAAGACCATTGTTACCCTCCCCAGGAGTGGTCAACCAACAAAGATCATTCCAAGAGCAAGGCGTGTAATAGTCGGCGAGGTCACAAAGGACCCCTGGGTAACTTCTAAGCAACTGAAGGCCTCTCTCACATTGGCTAATGTTCATGTTCATGAGTCCACCATCAGGAGAAGACTGAACAACAATTGTGTGCATGGCAGGATTGCAAGGAGAAAGCCACTGCTCTCCAAAAAAACATTGCTGCTCGTCTGCAGTTTGCTGAAGATCACGTGGACAAACCAGAAGGCTATTGGAAGAATGTTTTGTGGACGGATGAGACCAAAATAGAACTTTTTGGTTTAAATGAAAAGCGTTATGTTTGGAGAAAGGAAAATACTGCATTCCAGCATAAGAACCTTATCCCATCTGTAAAACATGGTGGTGGTAGTATCATGGTTTGGGCCTGTTTTGATGCATCTGGGCCAGGACGGCTTGCCTTCATTGATGGAACAATGAATTCTGAATCATATCAGAGAATTCTAAAGGAAAATGTCAGGACATCTGTCCATGAACTGAATCTCAAGAGACAGTGGGTCATGCAGCAAGACAACGACCCTAAGCACACAAGTCGTTCTACCAAAGAATGGTTAAAGACAAATAAAGTGAATGCTTTAGAATGGCCAAGTCAAAATCCTGACCTTAATCCAATCGAAATGTTGTGGAAGGACCTGAAGCGAGCAGTTCATGTGAGGAAACCCACCAACATCCCAGAGTTGAAGCTGTTCTGTACGGAGGAACGGGCTAAGATTCCTCCAAGCTGGTGTGCAGGAATGATCAGAAGTTACCAGAAATGTTTAGTTGCAGTTATTGCTGCAAAGGGGGGGTCACACCAGATACTGAAAGCAAAGGTTTACATACTTTTGCCACTCACAAATATTCAATCATTTTCCTTAATAAATAAATGACCAAGTATAATATTTTTGTCTCATTTGTTTAACTGGTTTCTCTTTATCTACTTTTAGGACTTGAGTGAAATTTTGATGATGTTTCAGGTCATATTTATGCAGAAATTTAGAAAATTCTAAAGGGTTCACAAACTTGCAAGCACAACTGTACATGATCAGACACCAATGTATTAAAGCTGTTGATATCTGAAGCCTTCAACACTCATCTCTAGTAAACAGGAAAATTTATTGAATGCCAGCTTTGCTTTCAGGCTAATTAACTTTTCAAAATGGAGTCTTGAACTGTCAAAGGAAACACTAAGCCTGTTCAGAAGTTCATTGTCTCCCCTGATTTATGTTTTTGAGTCTCAAAACTCCAGTGAGGCCTAAAAACACAAATTAGGCCTGACAATGAACTCCTGAGCAGGCCTGACGCCCCTACAAAAACAAAAAGGGCCAAACTTTAAAAAAATCCTAAAAGGGAGAAGGAAACCATTAAAACCCTTGGCCCATGGAACAAAAGCATAATTTTAATGTATTAATGCCTTATAAAGTTAAAAAAAAAGTTGCATCAAAAGAAGAAATTCAGAAATAACAAATATAAAAGCACATCCTTAAATGAGATCAGAAAGTCCAAAAAACAGAATATTAAAACAGGGATTTGCAATCATGGGTATAGCTTCTGGGAAAATGAGAGCACGATATGTAGAAAACCAAAATGCACGGTATAAAGAAACGACAGGAAATAATAAAAATATTAATATAGGAAAGCAGACAACAAAAAGAAAGAAAATAAAGAAAGATAAGAAAAGCAAACCGAGACAGAGCCCTGGCTAAGCCTTAACACCAACCTGCAGGCCGCACTGAGCTGACCGAATCAGGCTGACAGTTAGTAGACATTTGAATTGTGACAAATTTATCTCTTACTGTGGCAGGTTGTTGAGATCGAACTCAAGCACTCATATATTAAAGGCATAAAAATATAGACAGTTTTACAAAATCAGTTTTCATCGGGATAAAATTGTGAGCCTCCATTGCCTGACAAGGTCAGTCACTCAAGATTGTGGATTGCCTTTCATGGTGGTAAATGTGCAGGGTCTCTGAATCCTGTATTAGAGTCACACGCGTCTTCTGTGGAGAAGGAACATTCAAGGTCAGCACAGGAGCAGAAGCCGAGTCGCAGACACAAATCTGCCGTTCAGCCAGAGAGAGTCTGAGGCCGGCACCAGTGGTGTGGAACGGCACACCGAACATTCCTGGTAACATAAATAATACGAGTCTCTGGCCTGACTTCACTTCAGAGAAAGCATTTACTCACCTTGGCTTTGTGCCGCCTTCCCAGAAGCGCTCAGGAAACAGGTCTGCTGTTCGTCAAGCGGCCTGATATATAGGACACCAGAGCTCATCATTCTAAAGCAGTGGGGGATTCTGCTTGAAATAGGCCACATGCTCGCTGCCAGGGAAGCAAAACTATCAATTCATCCTCCCTGCGCTGGCCAAGCAGAAAGGGCACTTTCTTAGCATCTGTCTGATTGGTTGTTTAAAAGAAAGACCCCCAAACACCCATTCCCCCCCCCCCATCACCATTACCATCCTTACACAACACCAACAAAGCATGACTGGTGAAATAGAAATACGTGAGACAACTGAAGCTTCATAGACAATTCATTTTCTTAGAGTACCAGCAAGTGGTGAAAGGTATGCAGTCAATCCTAATAAGACCCTAACCAATTAGAAAAATAAGACCCTAACCAATTAGAGGGTTTATTGAAGGGTCTTTCGCTGTACATCATCGGTCCATGCACAGCTCACTCAATCCAGTGAAGGTCTAATGATGTCTCTCTGTGTAGCAGACTGAGTAGTCAAGCTTTTCATTGTAACGGTTTCACCAGATTAGAAAAATGTCATACCGCCCCCTACCATCTCAAGGTATTAGTGCATATGGGTGAACGCGATAGATAGATAGATAGATAGATAGATAGATAGATAGATAGATAGATAATTTAGCGTAGTTGGCAGGATTACATAAATTATATGTTTTCCCGGATAGGCTCCAGCTTCTTAGCAGCACTGCTCAAGATAAATCAGTTTTGGAAGATGGATGGACTAAATACATTTCTGCTGAGGTTAGGTATAAAATAAGTAGCTTCAAAAAAGTTTGACTTTGCTGAGATAAAAAGATAGCACTTAAACTGCAGATCATTTACATCTGACAAGATGAACATTCTCCCAGTGGAAAAGCTACAGGCCCCTGTGACTTAACAGGAGCAGCCTATTGGTTAGAATGTGAAAACTGGCAGATTTATCAAAAGTGCCTCACAGAACTCTGCCCGATGCCCGAACCTGAAGCCCAGCAGTAAAAGGTGCAGACTTTAAGTGTCTGACAGGAACAACTTTCACCACGAGTGGGCTGCATGGCCCCCAAAAGGTAGTAAAATTGTCAGGGTCCATTTTAAGATTGGCTAAGCTGCAGGTCTCTGAGGTCTAACCAAATCAGGCGCCGACAGCATGTGATAAATTACAGGATCGGACTTCAGTGGTAAAGCTACAGGTCACAGTTCTGACAGCATCAGGCATTAATCAGGCATTAAACCTGTAGAATCAGGCTCCCTGTTATTTAAGTGGAAAACGCTCAAAGTCATGCAGGATTTGCTTTCAATGTGGCAAATTTCCAAACCTTCAGAACATGACAGGAGCGTACACCTAGTTAAAACCCCAATCGGCAGATGTCTGACAGCATCATCTTTCAATACAGCAAAGCTGCAGACCTCTGCAATATGACAAAATCATTCCGGCAGTTATCAAACATGTAGACATGTGAAGAATTACGGGTTTAGCTTTCGCCGCGATAAAGGTGCAGTCATTTGCACACTGACATAATCAAGCTAGTAATGGCATGGACATGTGACGTTTGACGGGATCCGTTTTCACAGTGGAAAAGCTGCAGGCGTCTGAGTTCTGATAGAATCGGCTACTCCAATATTACCGCTTTCAAAAGATGAAGGCTTGCAGGATCAGCTCACGGTTAATAATAAAAGATGCAAATATGAGTTAAAGGACAGCAGTACATTTGGAGGAGTCAACCTGCAGATCTTTGTGATCTCTGGGCTCCCAGTTAGCGGTGATGCAGACGTTTCTGCAATCGGCTTTCAGTACTCGGGGATGTGCTGACGGCCCACCAGCTGGATAAGAGGGTTTGAGAATTTTATGCCTTTTTTTCAGTGTGGTAAAGCTGCAGTGTTCTGGAATGTCTAAGGAGTTAAATAAGCTGCAAACCTAACAATCTGACAGAATCGGGTGCTGCTATATTAAAGGAATAGGCCAAGCAAAAGTTAAATTCTTATGTGACTTACCCTAAGTGGATTGTAGTGACAGCCGAGAAAAGTTGAACTCTTTTACTCTCAAAAAGAAATAAATCAGAAGGGTATCTGTTTGAAAACAATGTGCTAAGCAACATACTGTAAGATCCTGCAAAACCAATCTGGAACAGCTGACAAAAGCAACGCATACTTTTTCTGATTTATATTAATTGACTTTGATTATGGATCTCTAACTTCTTTCCCTCATTGGGATTGTTCAGCGGGTGCAAGACACTAAAGGCTCATTTGTACGTCTGTGTCGAGTTTAAACTTGTACGTTTACACGTACACCTGAACACTAGTTGGCGGTTTTGGTAGCACACAAGAAAAGCGACTCTTCTTCTTCTTCTTTCGGGCTGCTCCCGTTAGGGGTCGCCACAGCGGATCATCTTCTTCCATATCTTTCTGTCCTCATCATCTTGCTCTGTCACACCCATCACCTGCATGTCCTCTCTTGCCACATCCATAAACCTTCTCTTAGGCCTTCCTCTGTTCCTCTTCCCTGTCAGCTCTATCCTTAGTACCCTTCTCCCAATATACTCAGCATCTCTCCTCTGCACATGTCCAAACCAACGCAATCTCGCCTCTCTGACTTTGCCTCCAAACCATCCAACTTGAGCTGACCCTCTAATGTCCTCATTTCTAATCCTATTCATCCTCGTCACACCCACTGCAAATCTTAGCATCTTTAACTCTGCCACCTCCAGCTCTGTCTCCTGCTTTCTGGTCAGTGCCACCGTCTCCAGCCCATATAACATAGCTGGTCTCACTACCGTCCTGTAGACCTTCTCTTTCACTTTACGCAAGAAAAGCAAATGATCCATTTAAATATAGACAGTTGTTATCCCCGAGGATCACCGTTTCCTCTTGCCACACATATTCTTTCAAAGGCGAACGGATTTGTCCCTCACGATTTCCCCCTTTTTCATTCATCCATCAACTCCCATACCGAGAGTGTTGGTCAATATGTCGTTCCACGAGTTGGCTGTCATCTTGTTGTCTTTGGAGCATTATGATGAGGTATCACATAAATGTTTATATCTTCTAACATTTTTGACGAGTCTTTTCCTCGATCTGCTCCATGTTATCTTCAGAATAGTGGGAGATGAATGGAGACACGTTTCAGGAAATCCGTAGTTAACTAACTGACCAATCAGAGTCGTAGGGGCCATGTAGGATCCGCATTGATACGACTTGTAGGAGGTGCACGTCAGGCTTATAGGAGTTTCGGCGAACTATACATTAACTTTAACAAACACAGTCCCCTCAGCCCCATCTCCTAGTCACCTCTGTCTGTGCCCACTGAGTCCTCTTCAGCCTGGCTCACTCTCTACCACCTCAGATGGATAATTTCTTTGGGGTCCTTGAATACCCCTGCTAACTGTAATGTAAAAGTGCATTGCAAATACAGTGATCCCTCCTGCGAAAGGTGAAAATCCGCCATATGTTTATATGGTTATTTTTTATATATTTTAAGCCCTTATAAAATCTCCCACACTCTTATAAACATTTCCCACACAGTTATACAGCATAAACCCTTTGTATTCTCTTAGATATTAGGTAAGATTCGTTGAAATTATGTATGTAAACGCACTGTTTATATACAGTAAAACCTAAATATTATTTTAAAGATATCGAGCGTCTCCGATATCACATATGTTACAGCCATTACGATAGACAGATCGTTTTGGAGCCATAACGAAGGGCTTGACTGTGCACAAAGATAAACACAAAAAAGCACAAAAGTTAACCCTTTACGCAGCAAAATACGTTGATGCTGAATGAGTGAGACGAGACTTCCTGGTTAACGCAGCGCAATCGAATTCGGCGCTCCGTCACTGAGCCAATCAGCACACAAGAACTTAACTGCGTGCTGTGATTGGGTAGCTTCTCAGCCATCCATCAATAGCATCCTTTGTATGAAATCAACTGGGCAAACCAACTGAGGAAGCATGTAGTAAAAAGACCCATTGTCCACAGAAACCCGCGAAGCAGCGGAAAATCCGCGTTATATATTTAGATATGCTTACATATAAAATCCGCGATAGAGTGAAGCAGCGAAAGTCAAAGCGCGATATAGCGTGGGATTACTGTATATACAAATCGCACTGGTTAAATGTACAAATTGCACTGGTTGACTTAAGGTCTATAGTACACATTTAGAGAATGATATGGAGCAGTTTTATTTGAAGAAGGCACTGGGTATTTGAAAAAAAGGGCCTGTTTCCAGTCTGTTGAATTTTAACCTTGTTTTAAAGGATTTATTTATTATTGATTTTTAACCTCCACTTATCACTTGTGGTTTTTATGGATTATTTATTTATGGAACTCTGGAGAACTGCACTATTTATTTGAGCTTCGTTTTGATGGTTTGATTTTTTTATTTAAATAAAAGCACTGTACACTTCTTTTCACCATCCCCTTGCTCCACGTGTGATTTGTCCTCATTGCACAGCTCATCCGGTTACATTACCGGCGGGGTTGGGTTCAAGGGGCTCCCAAAATTGAAAGAGGAAGCATGGAGCAGGACCCGTACTGTTGCAGTTCATTATTTGAGAATGAGAATTGTAGGTTGGTTCCCCAAGAGGTAGGACCACCTGCCCATCACCGCATGTGACTTCCCTCAGCCCTGTAAAGGCAGGGATAAGATAGATAGATAGATAGATAGATAGATAGATAGATAGATAGATAGATAGATAGATAGATAGATAGATAGATAGATAGATACTTTATTAATCCCAAGGGCAGTATACTGATACAAAGAAACAATATTAAATTAAATAGTGATAAAAAAGAAAAATAAATAAATAAATAAATAAATAACCCACAGGCATTTGTGGTTCCTTAGAATGTGCTTAGGAGTTGGTGAGTGTTTTGCTGTGTGGTTTTGCTGTCTTTTTTGTGACTTACTGGATTTTTGCCACCCTGTGCTCTGCTACTCAATCATTCTTTTGGAGTTGTGATTGGGACTTGTCTTTCCTTGTATTGCCTTTTCGGGCAACTCCTTTTTGCTTGATGTGCTCCACCAAGCTTACTTTTTTCATTCTAGGCATAAATCTTTTATTTTGTAAAGATGCTGTGTTTGCCCTTATTACGAGAAGGGACCAGGTGGTAATTTCCCCCTCTTGAAGGGGGATTTTGAGCAATTACTGGGACTTTCATGTTTGGGAACTCTCAAGTTCACAACAGCCAGTGCCTGAAGTAGAAACACATAGGTGAAGATACTCTCAGTTTTTGTCAGCATTTTGGTTGTCCTTATAAATAATTTCTCAATCGAGTTGTTTGGTGTTCTTGGAGTTTCGAGTGCAATGACATTATATAGGACAGGGGTGTGTTGGGTTTGAGGTATGCTGATAATCATATATGAGGTCAAATAGTGCTGAGAGGGTTTCAGTCGAGGTGAAGTGTGAACCGCAGATTAGAGGTGGTGGGGTCCCCATTGAAGTTTCAGTCAGGATAATTCCAGTGCATACCGGCCCAGTGATGGCTTACAGATGTGCTTGAAAGGTTGTGAACCCTTTAGAATTTTCTCTATTTCTGCATAAATATGACCTAAAACATCATCAGATTTTCACTCAAGTCCTAAAAGTAGATAAAGAGAAACCAGTTAAACAAATGAGACAAAAATATTATACTTGGTCATTTATTTATTAAGGAAAATGATCGAATATTACATATTTGTGAGTGGCAAAAGTATGTGAACCTCTAGGATGATCAGTTAGTTTGAAGGTGAAGTTCGAGTCCGGTGTTTTCACTCAATGGGATGACAATCAGGTGTGAGTGGGCACCCTGTGTTATTTAAAGAACAGGGATCTATCAAAGTCTGCTCTTCACAACACATGTTTGTGGAAGTGTATCATGGCACGAACAAAGGAGATTTTTGAAGACCTCACAAAAAGAGTTGTTGATGCTCATCAGGCTGGAAAAGGTTACAAAACCATCTCTAAAGAGTTTGGACTCCACCAATCCACAGTCAGACAGATTGTGTACAAATGGAGGAAATTCAAGACCATTGTTACCCTCCCCAGGAGTGGTCAACCAACAAAGATCATTCCAAGAGCAAGGCGTGTAATAGTCGGCGAGGTCACAAAGGACCCCTGGGTAACTTCTAAGCAACTGAAGGCCTCTCTCACATTGGCTAATGTTCATGTTCATGAGTCCACCATCAGGAGAAGACTGAACAACAATTGTGTGCATGGCAGGATTGCAAGGAGAAAGCCACTGCTCTCCAAAAAAACATTGCTGCTCGTCTGCAGTTTGCTGAAGATCACGTGGACAAACCAGAAGGCTATTGGAAGAATGTTTTGTGGACGGATGAGACCAAAATAGAACTTTTTGGTTTAAATGAAAAGCGTTATGTTTGGAGAAAGGAAAATACTGCATTCCAGCATAAGAACCTTATCCCATCTGTAAAACATGGTGGTGGTAGTATCATGGTTTGGGCCTGTTTTGATGCATCTGGGCCAGGACGGCTTGCCTTCATTGATGGAACAATGAATTCTGAATCATATCAGAGAATTCTAAAGGAAAATGTCAGGACATCTGTCCATGAACTGAATCTCAAGAGACAGTGGGTCATGCAGCAAGACAACGACCCTAAGCACACAAGTCGTTCTACCAAAGAATGGTTAAAGACAAATAAAGTGAATGCTTTAGAATGGCCAAGTCAAAATCCTGACCTTAATCCAATCGAAATGTTGTGGAAGGACCTGAAGCGAGCAGTTCATGTGAGGAAACCCACCAACATCCCAGAGTTGAAGCTGTTCTGTACGGAGGAACGGGCTAAGATTCCTCCAAGCTGGTGTGCAGGAATGATCAGAAGTTACCAGAAATGTTTAGTTGCAGTTATTGCTGCAAAGGGGGGGTCACACCAGATACTGAAAGCAAAGGTTTACATACTTTTGCCACTCACAAATATTCAATCATTTTCCTTAATAAATAAATGACCAAGTATAATATTTTTGTCTCATTTGTTTAACTGGTTTCTCTTTATCTACTTTTAGGACTTGAGTGAAATTTTGATGATGTTTCAGGTCATATTTATGCAGAAATTTAGAAAATTCTAAAGGGTTCACAAACTTGCAAGCACAACTGTACATGATCAGACACCAATGTATTAAAGCTGTTGATATCTGAAGCCTTCAACACTCATCTCTAGTAAACAGGAAAATTTATTGAATGCCAGCTTTGCTTTCAGGCTAATTAACTTTTCAAAATGGAGTCTTGAACTGTCAAAGGAAACACTAAGCCTGTTCAGAAGTTCATTGTCTCCCCTGATTTATGTTTTTGAGTCTCAAAACTCCAGTGAGGCCTAAAAACACAAATTAGGCCTGACAATGAACTCCTGAGCAGGCCTGACGCCCCTACAAAAACAAAAAGGGCCAAACTTTAAAAAAATCCTAAAAGGGAGAAGGAAACCATTAAAACCCTTGGCCCATGGAACAAAAGCATAATTTTAATGTATTAATGCCTTATAAAGTTAAAAAAAAAGTTGCATCAAAAGAAGAAATTCAGAAATAACAAATATAAAAGCACATCCTTAAATGAGATCAGAAAGTCCAAAAAACAGAATATTAAAACAGGGATTTGCAATCATGGGTATAGCTTCTGGGAAAATGAGAGCACGATATGTAGAAAACCAAAATGCACGGTATAAAGAAACGACAGGAAATAATAAAAATATTAATATAGGAAAGCAGACAACAAAAAGAAAGAAAATAAAGAAAGATAAGAAAAGCAAACCGAGACAGAGCCCTGGCTAAGCCTTAACACCAACCTGCAGGCCGCACTGAGCTGACCGAATCAGGCTGACAGTTAGTAGACATTTGAATTGTGACAAATTTATCTCTTACTGTGGCAGGTTGTTGAGATCGAACTCAAGCACT
>JANRMT010052711.1:0-17153 GCA_026402145.1 Polypterus bichir lapradei | reverse complement strand
ATACATATACACATATACACCAGCAACGGCACACTGCACGATAACGTGCAGTGAATCCACTTGACTTGAGCATTCCTAGTTTTCCTCCTCTTCCTCTGTACATTTACCATTCGTTTGCTCAGAGGTTGATGCGCTTGTTGCTTCCTGAGCAGCTTTTCTTTTCTCCACCCTAGCGGCCCGCTTCTTCTCTTCTTCCATCGGCATCTTTTCGTGTTAAAACTGATTAAGTGCATTTTTGTATTGCAATTACTTAGTACGTTTTTCTTACATTTTCACTTAAGCTGGTACTTAAGTCTTCAATCTGCCTCAAAAATGATTTAAGATATGAAGCAGTAAGGGAAGTGACCGGCGAACATGGTAGGTAATGAGAACGGCACCTGTACATATGCGCCGCACGGATGCCCTGGTGCCTGCTGCCAAGAGTTGATTCTACAATAAAATAACATAAAAATAAAAAGAGTAATAAAAATCATCACCCTGTAAGTGGACAGTAGAGGTCACATAGTATATGTGTACCAAATTTCAGGTCAATCAGTCAAACAAACGGTTTGCGAGCTACACACACACACACACACACACACACACTAGGGGGCTCTGCCCCCTGCTTGCTTCGTTTGCCAATGCCTATGTGGGTGATATTCGCTAGCCACATCGCAGATCTGCTGCTCACGTATGGTGAAGTGGATGTACAATTTAAACAGATTGTTATTTTCATGGGAATTGTCACATATGCATAATAAAACTAACTATTTTACATTCCAGCGAGTAATTAACCATAGTAAAAGAAAAACAGTAAAATGTAATAAATTGAAAGAAAATTATATTTCATGTTGCGTTAGAAGGTATTCGTTGTGTTATACATTTTCGTTCTGTTTGGCTTTGAAATTAACATGGAAATACTTTTTAAATTTATACTTTTACTGTAGTACTAGGGTGTTGTACCGTGTTAGCCATTATGAATGTAGTGAAAAGTCAAGCAAAATGACACTGTAAACTTTTTAGTTAGCCAATAAAAGGTGTAATTTTGCTTGACTTTTCACTACTTTTATTGTAAAACTTCAGTATAAACAATTTTTTAAATTAACTTTTCTTCAATATCGCATTGAATTTTGATTCCATGTTTGGAGTTGCATCGTAACAGTGCAACGTATAACTGCCCGTGAGTGAATATCGTTTCTTTCTCTCTCTAATAAATAAACTGACTTTTTCGAATGTTTGTCCCTGTGATTTGTTGATTGTCATAGCAAAAGCTATTCTAACAGGAAACTGTAAATGTTTTAATATGAATGGCATATCAAGATCTCCTTTGGTGTCTAATGTTCTCCCCTGAAGATGTACTACATTACCTTTCTGGTCGCCTGTTAAAATTTTACATGTCAGGATTGTTTGACCAATTTTGAATACAACTGATCTTGTCCTATTGCATAGCCCATCACTCAGACATAAATTACGCAATAACATTACGATACGTCCTTCCTTCAACAGTAATTTGTCCGGTGTTAACGATTGTAGATATTCTACTGGACATTGTGAGTTGATGTTTTCATCTTCCGCACCATCACCACCAACTGTTTCAGCAGAATCTATTGATACACATTTAACCAATTTGCTGTGCAACCGATCAACATTTTTGACGTAAATTCATTTGACTTCATCGTTTCTCGGTGCTAGGATTGCTCGTGAACTCATTTCTTCTGTTGATAACCCTTCGGGATGAAATTCTTCAATAAGATTTTTACATAATAGGTCTTCTTTTATTGGGAACTTAAAGTGAGGACAACGTAAAAATTTATAAGAGCTGAGAGTGCAAGAACTGTGTCTGACAAAAGCCTTCACACGAATGAGAGGCGAGAGGACGGTGGGCGTGGGCCGTTAACCAGAAGTGGTGGAGAGGAGGGCAGGACTTGAAAAAATCTCTTGGCAATAGTCTTGTCTCCAGATTTTCTTTTATAATAGAGATATATTTATACACACACACCATATAATGTACTTATTTATTTTTGAATTTATTGGCCAGTACAGTTGGTATTGTTGCCACACGACATTATTTGGTTCAGAGGTCAAGGCAGTTTCATGCTGGAGTGCCTTCTGAATGTGGATAAGTGTGCGTGTTCTTCCCAGTTCCACATGGGTTTTCTCTGAGAACTCCAGTTTTTATATGTAGACCAAAGAAACACCGGCATGTTTACTAATGTCTCTAAAGTTGTTCTGCCCTGGAGGTGTGGTTGTCCAGACTAAGGTTCATTTATGCCTTTTACCCATTGTTATAATGGTTGGTTCCTTTTACCATATAATGGGAAAGTGGTGTCTGAAGATGATTGGATGGGTATATTATTTTATAATTAATTCATTTTGCAATTGTCCTCCAGTCTGTTTTTTCTAGTGGAGTGTAAAGCATTTGTACCACACCGTTCTACCCTTTAGTTTCAGTCGCACCATATTACCATTCCTCCTTCATATAATTTCATATATTTTAGAGTTAATGATTAATGCCCGGCCATCCTTCCTTAAAGTCATTTCCCTTCTCATATTGTAGGGCTATACACAGACTTAAGGTGACAATTCAACATTAAAGTGATGAATTTTGAGTTAGGGTTAGGGTTAGAGAACCACTGTGTGTGTGCGTATGTATATTCATGAAATGCAAGACTTCATTTTATATAGGATTCTATTTTTTGGCTTCATCCTGAAGTATTTTTTAACATTTTTGGCAGATGGATGTTATTATTGGTTGTTTTATTAATCTGCTTCTCCATGATTGTTTGCATTGTGTTTATTTTAATGCTTCTTTGTACAGTACTTTGGCACAACCTCTGTTGTTTTAAATGTGCTTTTATAAATAATCTAAATAATCTAATCAAATGTTCCTCTTAGACATGGAGCACTTGTAAAGTTTGCATCCTTAGCTAGAAATGGGGTGTGGGTGAAATCACGGCTTATTGCTATTGGATTTCTCACTTTAGACAGCTCTGAGAATTTCTGGGACTCTGTCCAGGTGTAGTGTTGTAGAAAAATGCTCTATAAATATAAAAAGCGTACATTAAAGTGTGGTACCCCGAGACATCTCTAAATCAGACTTTCGGAGTTCAAAGAATCCTTTACAGTAGATCAAGCTGGACCTTAATGACTACTTAAAGTGTGTACTCTTGCAGGAAGGAAAATTGAGTTCATTGTTGACAGAGCCACAATAGAATTTGCTCTACAAGAAATTAACGTGTCACTCTTAAATAAAAATAATGCCCGTTCAATAAACCCAATGTAGAAAGGACAAGTACAATTTCTAGGGAGTCTGTGCAAAATGAACACTTGTTTTGTGAACCAATCTTTGTAAAGCTGAACTTTTGAGTTTATTTTGCGCTTTTTATCGCATCTACTATAAGTAGTGAAGAAGCTGAATCCCACAGAGTAGCTATTGATTTTCTGTACTCTTATCAATCCCGGATAGATTTTGGGTCAAATAAATTAACATTTTTAGATGCCAGAATTTTGTTAGTTTAGTTAACTGCATCCTCTTTTTGGTTTTCTTTTACAAATGTCTTTACAGTTGTATAATATGATTTATGTCCGCACTCATCCCCTTTTGGATTGTATGCTTCTTAGAGATAAAAGATCATGTTTGTGTATTTTTCAACAGTAGGTGCTTTTTGATACTTTTGTGTATTCTGCTTATAACAATTTTCTCCTACTTGTTTATTAAATATTCATTCTTTTTTCTTCTCTTCCTCATCTTACAGCAAATGCCGCTCAGGCTGGTTTGAAATGACTTATTCTAGCTTATGTTACTGTTGTGTGTAAAGTAAGCACTTTTCTAAAATATGTGGACATATCCAGATTTGATAGATCTGATGATATCATATCATTTTTGCAGTATCTATAGATAAAGGTCAGTCCGTCAGTCATTTTCCAACCCGCACAGGGTCACGGGGGTCTACTGGAGCCAATCCCAGCCAAAACAGGGCGCAAGGCAGGAACAAACCCCGGGCAGGGCACCAGCCCACCACAGCTATAGATAAAGGTGTTATAGCAAATGTCATGCCATGTCTACATTTTTTGTAATTGTATGATTTAAACAAACATTAATGCAAGTTTCACACATTGAAAAAGTAAGTGCACTCCTCCATTTATCACTACGTCAAAGATTCAAATAAGAATCGGGTGCAAATGATTAGAACACAATCAGAGAGGATCTCATCTACAGCTGTCCTCATATTTAGACCTCACACATTTCGTTTTGGTTTCTTCTTTGTTGTTGAAGTGTGTGTTATTACCACACCAAGCTCTCAGAAAGGAGGTTAATGATGACTATCAGTCTAGGAAGTCTTCTTTTTTTTAAAATCTCCAAACCATTTCCCTGTCCCGGGGATCATCAACAAGTGGACGTCCCGTCAAGTTAATCCTGACAGCAGAACCCAAGATGCCAAAAGAAATCCCTAAGAAGCCTAGAGTTTCATCACAGAACACACAAGGAGCTCTTGCCTCTGTTGATTTAAACATGCATGAGTCCACCTGCACAAGTTAGATCTAAATGGGAGGTGTGTCAGGAGGAAACTGAAAGACCGTCGGGGCAATACTGAAGTTTGCCCGTGAACATCCAGGCAAAGACTAGGACTGATGGAACCGTGTATTCTGGACAGACAAGTCCACAGCACCAGGAGACATAGTTGGCCAATAAACCAAAGAGAGGATTTGGCCGGAAGAACCTGATAGCAACTGTAGCCGCGCAAATGTCCTGGTTTGGTCTGCTTTGCTGCATCAGGGCCTGGGCAGCTCACCATGATAGAATCCACTGTGAATTCATCCTTGTACCAGAGAGAGGCTTGAGGATAATGCAAGACCATCTGTCAAAAGATTGAAGCTCATATGAAAGTGGGCCTTGCAACATGACCATGACCCATACCAGTAAATCCACCAAGGAATGACTGAAAAAAAAACAAAAAACAAATGGAGGCTTCCGGAATGGTCAAGTCAAAACCCACATCTGAATTCCATTATGGGGGGCAGGAGATGAAACAGGCTGTGCACACAAGACACCCCTCGAATATCACACAGCTGAAAGAATTCTGCATAGAGGACTGGGAAGAACTTTCTTTCAGTCAAAGTCATGGACTGCTAGATAGTTCTAGAATATGCTTACTTGAGGAGGTGCAACCAGAATTGAAAAATAATTATTTGATAATTGTGACTTGCAAGCCTAATTACGTTAGCATACAAGCCGCTGAAGTAAGGACAGTTCTTTCAGACAGGCGTAAGTGATTACAGTGAACGTCCTGCTCACGGATGGTCAAAAGAATTCTGGGTCATAGAAGAACAGTCCATATATAGGGTGGTCCAGATCTAATTATGCAATTTTCATTACGCTATAACTTATTAAGTTTATTACATAGAAAATCACCCGAAAAATCCCAGACCATCGAGAAGTCTGCGAACTGACGACGTGAAGAATCGTCTTCATGCCGAACTGGAATCGTCCCCGCATAAATCAAAGTCATCCAGACGATCTGGATCTGCATAATTAGATCTGGACCACCCTGTATATCATATTCAGATAGTTCAGTTGGTAGTTACCCGTATCTGGTAATTTTCACAAGTAGCTCACTGAATGTGCCAAATATGTGGGTTTTTAAGGTGGTCAGGGACCTCCTAGGAGCCAAAAGCAATCTGCAAGAAGAATGCCTCCTGCGCTCTACTGAACCGGAATTTCATTCATCAGCATTCTGCACTGAAGACCTGGACGATGATTTTACTGCTCCAGTGGCTTCTCTTCGGCCTGGATTTGTATGTATAAATAATTATACTACAATGTACACTACTGGTCAAAAATTTTAGAACACACCATTTTCCCAGTTTTTTGGGTTGAAATTTTAACCGTTAAAGTCAATTGAATAACCTGAATTGGTATAAAGGTCAGAGGTAAACTGCCAAGAGATTTAAAAAAAAAAAAGTTTTAGGTTCCTAAAAACTGTCATTTTCAGAATTCTACAGAAAGGTCCTTTTCAGGGAACAAGTAATGGTTTAACAGTTTAGAGCTTTTCTGTAACAACGGAAGTTAAGGAAACCTTGAAAGTTGATGCAAACAATTCCTACAGGTGTCCAGACTTTTGTTGATTACTTACAAATCCTCTGTCTGTGTTGCTACACCCTTTGAAGAGATTATTTTGGACAAAATTGCATTGTATACTGCTATCATAATGATGAGAAAAATGCAGTTAACGAAAGAAGACCATTAAAACCCTTCAAAGTGTACGCTTTACCTTGAGAGAAATTGCATAGAAATCCAAGGTATCAGTGAGTAAAGCGTCCTACACCGTCAAAAGGAGTTTATAAACTGGAGGAAACTCTTGACAGGAACGGCTCTGGCAGACCCCAAAGTCAGAAACAGAATCGGAAGAGAAGTTTCTGCATACTTTTCGGTCACACAACACTTTTTCTACATACATTCTACCCACCATTTCAGGGCACCATAATGTTTGGGACACAGCAATGGCAGGTCTATTAAAGCAGTCATTATTATAATGGAGGGCGGCATGGTGGCGCAGTGGGTAGCGCTGCTGCCTCGCAGTTAGGAGACCCTAGTTCACTTCCCCGGTCCTCCCTGTGTGGAGTCTGCATGTTCTCCCCGTATCTGCGTGGGTTTCCTCCCACAATCCAAAGACATGCAGGTTAGGTGCATTGGCGATCCTAAATTGTCTCTAGTGTGTCTGTGTTTGCCCTGTGGTGGGCTGGCACCCTGCCCGGGGTTTGTTTCCTGCCTTGCGCCCTGTGTTGGCTGGGATTGGCTCCAGCAGACCCTCGTGACCCTGTAGTTAGGATATAGCGGGTTGGGTAATGGATGGATAATTGATATTATAATGGACGCCCTACATATCCTGTTGTACCATATTTCTCTTGTCTTTAAATTTCCGCTGTGGTTACTGATATGAAGTATATCAGTATATATGAAGGTTCAGGTACGTCCTGCATTTAAAAAAAAAAAAACAAAAAAAAAACAACAAAATTCCCAGGAAGCAGGCACGCCTTGCTGGAAACATACATGGGGCATGGTGGATTTATTTTTTCCACAGATGGAAATGGCATATCTGTTCATTTTTTCTTTTTTCTGCAATTACATCTGCTTTATCTAAAGATACTGTTTTAAATGAAAATTAAAGCTTGATATGTTCACATATTACAAAAAAAAACAATCACAGGGTTTAATTACTTTTTCATATTGCTGCATTTGATTGCCTGCAAAGCTTTCATGTAGAGTAGATTTATGCCAGTAAAAATTCTTCATCTGTCTCAAGCTGAATGTATCAAAAGGAAAATTTAATGAGAAAAGGCAAATCAGGAAAAGACACGTTCAGAACTTGAAGTACAGAAAAATGTAGCAGTCTTCCTGTTCTCTGTTCTCACTGTGGTTTTTTGTCTATAGCAACAGATAGTAAGGATGAAGAACTCAAAGCTCCTAAGAAGTTCTTTATGGGTATGTAGCCTTTCGCCAAATCTCCCTCCATTTCACACGAGGAATCTTCATCTTTCATGCTTCACTTTTTGTTTTTTCTCATCTTAGCGTTATTAGCATGTCTTTTTCAAGTGTGCAATCTAATCGTCGTTTTTTTGAAGTTACTTTTGACGTGTTCTTATCTTTTATTTTACTAGTCTTGGTCCATATCATCTTTCATTTTCAGATAATTTTAAAAACATCAAGTATTTTGAAATGCTTCATATCATGATATCTGAAAATGTGAAATGTGTGTGTGCTGTGTTTTCCAATTTGATCTCAAATGCATGTGCCTTTTATTTATTCTTTCTGACTTCTAAACATTTCAGAAACCTTCAGTTTTGCTGTTGTTTTTGTCACAAAAAGTATTAACTGAATTTTGCAAAGGATACATGATATTGGACAGTTAAATTAGCCATTTAGTTGTTGGACATTAGTTTTGTGCGTGCAGTTTCTGGATATTAAATTATGGACTGTTTGTGATTATTGTGCCATCGTTTACAAAAAGTAAGATATTAAAGCAAATGGGAAATGGTAAGTTCAGGACACAAATGAAATATATATTTCAAACATACAGTACAGGCCAAAAGTTTGGACACACCTCCTCATTTAATGTGTTTTCTTTATTTTCATGACTGAAGGCATCAAAACTATGAATGAACACATGTGGAGTTATGTACTTAACAAAAAAAGGTGAAATAACTGAAAACATGTTTTATATTCTAGTTTCTTCAAAATAGCCACCCTTTGCTCTGATTACTGCTTTGCACACTCTTGGCATTCTCTCGATGAGCTTCAACAGGTAGTCACCTGAAATGGTTTTCACTTCACAGGTGTGCCTTATCAGGGTTATTTAGTGGAATTTCTTACTTTATCAATGGGGTTGGGACCAGCAGTTGTGTTGTGCAGAAGTCAGGTTAGTTGGACGATCATTTATTTTTCAACAGGACAATGACCCCAAACACACCTCCAGGCTGTGTAAGGGCTATTTGACCAAGAAGGAGAGTGATGGAGTGCTGTAAATGGTCATGAAAATAAAGAAGACACATTGAATGAGGAGGTGTGGCCAAACTTTTGGCCTGTACTGTGTGTGTGTATATATTTATATATATATATAGTGACAGATAGGGGGCGCTATCGCTCCCTTGAACCCCTGTCCACGACTCCAGACACCAGGTAACAGTCCAATACTTGACTTTATTAAACTTCCACAGTGCACAAAGCACCCTCTCCTCCACTATACTCATAAACAAATCACAAATACTACAATAATACAATCCTCCACTCCCAGATGCGTTGCCACCCTTCCACCCAGCTCATCTCGCCGTCTGGGAGCTCCCACAGTCCTTTTATATACCCTGACCCGGAAGTGTTCTCAATCCCCAGTCCATGTGATCCTGTATCACTTCCGGGTCAGGTAAAATGTTCTTTTCTTCACCCCGGAAGCATGTCATTCCCCTTGTCCATGTGTGCTTGCGGGGCGTAGGGAAAATATCTGTTGTTCCTCCCTGCAGCGTCTCCTAGTGGCCCCCACGGTATCCAGCAGGGCTGCGTATAAAAACTACAATGTCCATGATGAACTGCTGGTCTTCTGGGGACATCCACACTGGAAGGAGGGCTCCACCTGGTGGCTTGGGGGTATTGGCCGGGATAAACAGCCGGTCATCCATCACAATATATTATATATATATATATAAAAAAAAAAAAACATACACTATATACCTTGTGGCTTGTAGGAGGGATTTACCAGCACCGTGAACACCCTGACACCACCAAACCACACAGTCCCGGGTTCAAACAAAGAACGTATTATTAAACAGCATGATACCTTTTACAGGTTTTTATCACCTGGTTAATAATCATAGTCACAATTCTTTTCCTTTCCTTTTTTTTGGTGGCCCTCCATGATGACTCTCTCTCTAACTATACATCTGCCCATCTCCGTCCTACTTGGATTTATTTGTGGACTCAGCTTTGTATTAAATAGACTTTATATAGTACCTTTGGAGTCGACCTTTACATAAACAGCGGACTGATCCAATTCGCAAAGTCGGAATTGTTGCTGCTAAACACAAAGACCTGGCTTCCTCCTCAGACTCGCGCGTGTTGCGTTTGTTACGAGAAGAGACACCCACGCTACATTCACCGGGGTTCAGCTTGTGTCTGGAACTGCTGTGGATGAGCATCTTCCATTAATCCCATGTGTTCAGCTGTACTGCTGTCAGTTGATTGTGGTTCTGTTTCTTAATCTGTTAATCATTTCATTCTTTTTAAAATGTGTCTTTTTACTCTTGTCTTTTGTTGTTTTGTTTCAACTTAACTAAATTTGATTGTGTAGCGCTTTGGTCGTCTTTTAAATGTGCTATATAAATAAATATGACTTGACTTTCTCACTTCCATCTCCACTTTCCTCCAAGCAAGCCTTGTCCATTTCTTCCCAAATCAGACACACCCCAGAAAACCCCGGATGAGGCAGAGTGGCTGCTTTTCAGCTCGAAACCCAGGAATACTTCCGAAGCAACAAGAGTACCACCTGGAAGCACGTCCGGGTCCAGTGGAACCTCGCTGTAACAGGAGAGCCCACCCCCAGCAGCTCCACCTAGTGGCACCCAGGGACCAGAACAGGGCTGCCCAGCAAAAGTAAAACCCCCCATGCAGCTCTCTGGGTGTCAAAACAGTAGCCATACCAGAGGAAAACCACCACCCAGTGTACTTTTGGAACAAATAATTCCATGAGGTGGCAGTCTTCCTCAGTCTTCCCCTTATAATGGCCTACCAACCAGCAAAGGTACCACTAAACAACTCGGTCAGGACGCCCGTCTATCCATCTCCTTCCTTTATTGTGGTTTCCCAGCCGGGTAAGGAACCATCCAACCAACCCATGTCATCTAAGATGAGCATTAACATGCAGAGAAGAGGGTTTATATATTACATCCTGAAATGTCAGATTAGTCGGTGATTGTAGTATGGCTACTTTTTCAATACATTTGCACATTGCTAAATTTTTCTTTTTTTGAAATGGGTCTTTTTTTTCCACAACTACACTAGCAAGTGTTGAGGGAAGGGAAAGTGGGCAGGAGGGGATTGAGAGGAAAGCTGACATTTACTTTCAGTAACAAAAATCCCAAATTGCTGGGTTTTTTTCATACTTTTCCAGTACCAGTATACTGTGCAACCCTAGTCAGCATACGACTTGGGCATCTTAACATGTGGATTATGTGAAGCGAGTAACATGAGATTTTATCGTTGACGTTTTTGATGTTGTTTGCTTTTGTCCAGTGCTGGTCACCATAGACATCTGTTCTGTTGAAAACGTTGTCTCTTCTGCATGAAACATGAGATAAAAAATGTTCTTGGCCATCACTACATGGGGTAAACAACATGTAAAAAAATATATTTGAGTGGAATATTCCCCTAACTGTTTCTCAGGTTTATAGCATTTGATTTTTTTTCCATGATGCCAAGTTGTTGCTAGTTTACCTTGGCAGTTCTTGGCATTTTCTGTCTGGTTTGTCTCAATTAATAGAATACACCGGAGGTAAAGATAGATAGATGGATACTTTATTAATCCCAAGGGGAAATTCACACACTCCAGCAGCAGCATACTGATTAAAAAAAAACCAATATTAAATTAGAGAGTGATTAAAAATGCAGGTATAACAGACAATAACTGTCCCCCCTCCCGGGTGGAACTGAAGAGTCGCATAGTATGGGGTCTCCTCAGTCTGTCAGTGGAGCAGGACGGTGACAGCAGTCTGTCACTGAAGCTGCTCCTCTGTCAGGAGATGATCCTGTTCAGTGGATGCGGTGGATTCTCCATGATTGACAGGAGCCTGCTCAGCGCCCGTCGCTCTGCCACGGATGTCAAACTGTCCAGCTCCGTGCCTACAATAGAGCCAATGTCTAGATGTCCGTCTGTACACACATTCAAAAAAAAAGTTACTAGTGAGATGTCAGGCAAAATGACACCTTTTTTTGGCTAAATGAAAAGATTACAACATGCAAGCTTTTGAGACAACTCGGGCGCCGCCTTCTGAGAATGTAATGAAGAAGGGGCCTGAGTTGCCTCACAAGCTTGCATATTGTAATTTTTTTAGTTAGCCAATCAAAGGTGTCATTTTGCTTGACTTCTCACTACATTCATAATGGCTAACACCCTAGTACTACAAAAAAAGTGCTTGAATGAATTGAAACTCAGTTCAGCCGGAAAGACGCCTGTTTCTGTGGGATCT
The DNA here is from genome assembly GCA_026402145.1 of Polypterus bichir lapradei. Lineage (NCBI taxonomy): Eukaryota > Metazoa > Chordata > Cladistia > Polypteriformes > Polypteridae > Polypterus > Polypterus bichir. The sequence continues at coordinate 5,441 of JANRMT010052711.1, read as the reverse complement.
TCAGCCCAAATCAAGCTACTTAACTCCTACTTGGTCAATATTGGCTTCTGTCAAAGCATCCCTTCATCCTTTGTGAAAAGCTTTCTTGTTATATTTGTATCTTGAATTATAAGTTGCCTGTGTTGGCTCTAGTTGGTCTTTTATTTTACCACAATCATTCCTAGCCTTGCCTTGTCATGCCTTCGTCGTCTCTTATCTGGATTAGTGTACTATTTGCTTCACTGGTCTTCTTTCACAAAGTATCAGCATCACAGTACAAGAACTTCAGAAAGTGGTCACCAGGGCCCTGACTCGGACTTAACACATCGATCGAAATGCACCTCGACTGACATAAACTGTTGTTCATTGGCTTTCTGTCAGATACAGAACCCTGTGTAAAACTTTGCTGTTGACGTCCACAGCTGTCAATACAAAAAAAAAACTCTCAAATACCTACCCACAGTGCTGTGAAAATGTTATTGCCCCCTTCCTGTTAGCCTCTGTTTTTTTATTTTTTTATACTGCATTTGTCACAGTGAATTATTGCCATTCTTTGTTTAGTCGAGTCAAATCAAATCATGTCAAACTGTATTTATCAAGCACATTTACAACAACCAAAACTGAGCCAAAGTGCTGTACAAGAAAGGGGTAAAAGAAGCAATTAAAATCTATATACACACATCACAGAGCCGAAAACATAGCCAACCATTGCAAAAGAAGCAAACTCAAAAATACCCACACTCATACATACATATTTATAATCATGAGTGTACATGAGCCAACATATCCAAACATAATGTCAGTCTTTTACATGGTCAAATAGCATTGAAAAGAGACAAGACTTTAATGATGACCTCAAAATGCCAAGTATTGGGGCAGACCGAATATGATAAGGCAGGCCATTCCAAAGAAAAGGAGCAGCCTTCGCAAAAGCCCAGTTCCCCCCTTTGCTTCAACCTCGACCTCGGCACAACTAAGAGATTCTGACAAGTCGACCACAGTGCTCATACATGTGAAGAAGGTCCGAGAGATAAGACTGGATGCTCCATTCTCACATTAAAAAAAACAAGTAATAGTATTTTAAAATCGAGTCTGAAGTGGACCAGAAGTCAACAGAGCAAGGTCAGTATTGATGAAATATGGTCACGCTAACGAGAGCCAGTCAATAAGCGAGCAGCAGCATTCTGGACTAGTTATTAGTGTCGTAACAAGGCTTGGTCAACATCTACATACAAAGAATTGCAATAGTCCAAACAAGACGTTATAAAAGCGCCGATGGCCTTTTCAATATCACTAAAAGAATGAAAAGTATTTACCTTAGCTGGGAGTCTCAGGTGGAAAAAGCTGCATTTAACCACAGAATGTATCTGTCTAGTTTGAATGAACTGTCAAAAATCACTCCTAAGTTCCTAACCGAAGCTTTCTGATATATGGCAAGGGGTCCAAGAGCAACATCAGGGACACTCAAGGTTTCTGAGCTTTTGAACATCACCATCTCTGTTTTATTATCATTTAATTTAAGAAAATTCATTGCCATTTTAATATCATTCAAGCTCACATGTAGGGTCTGTATTGTCTCGCTCTGCTTTGATTTTAGTGGCAAATAGATTTCAGTGTCATCAGCATCACTTTAGCACACACCTTTACCCGATGCAAGTTATAATACTTACAAGAATGATTAGAAGATGCAAACCTCGAAAGCATCAGAGATCCGAAAGTCAGCCATCCTGTAGAAAAGACACTATACAGTTTCAAAATACGTAACGAAAAGGTGTGTTTTCAAAAGACGCCTAAGCACGGGGAGATATGGTGCAGTTTCAGTAGCCAAAGGGAGGTCCTTCCACAACTTTGGGGAAAGAACACAGAAACATTGTCCATTCTTGGCACATTTGGCAAGAGGAGAGACCATCCGCAGACAGGCAGAAGGGAGACTTCTTGAAGGGACATGTGAAGAGACCAAGGACTGGGGATAGTGAGGAGCAGAACCATTCAGAGAACTGTAGGTGAAGACAAGAGTTTTGAACTGGGTCCTTGCAGCAACAGGAAGCAAGTAGAGAGACAATAGAGAACATCAAGGAGCCGCATGCTGGAGCAACTGGAGGGGTCTGACAATCGGGCATTGCGTGACATAATTAACCCTTAAACTGACACGCCCTTGGGGGCTAATGCACCCCTGGACGCCAAATACTTTTTTTGCTGCACTTTTTAAGTAAATGTCACAATTCACCAAGACCGCATCCTAACACAGGGGTCTCCTGGAGCCAATCCCAGGGTGCAAGGCAGGAATAAATCCCGGGTAGGGTGCCAGCCCACCGCAGGACACACACACACACACACACACACACCCACACGCCAATACACCTAACCTGAATGTTTTTGGACTGTGGGAGGAAACCCACACAGACATGGGGAGAACATGCAAACTCCACGCAGGGAGGACCCGGGAAGCGAACCCGGGTCTCCTTACTGCAAGTAGCATTACCACTGCACCACCGTGCAGCCCCCCAAGAAAAAGTGAAATTTTAATTGAACACATTTTTGTTATGCAAAGAGCATCACCATTACTGCAACACTGATCATTTTACACACTGCCAATAAACTGTAAAAAGTGTAAGATAAAAAAATAACTGCAGCAACAAACTATTATTGTATGTACAAGGTGCAATGGACGCCATCGATGAAATTCAGAAGTAAATCGCCAAGCCAACTGCGCTCGAACTGGCTCCACGCAGCACACAGAGGCCAACGGTGAAGCTTGCAGGCTCATCTAGTGCAGCGGCTGAATCCCAGAGACAGTGATGCTGATTCGCTAGGGGGCGCCAGTGGTCATGAGCTGGCTGCCCAATGATTGTACGGCATGGACTGATCAGCTCTGGCGAGCTGGAAAATTGCACTGGGAGCCAACTATAGCCGGTTGTGGCGTTCAATGAATGTATGTTCACTGAATATACTCGGCTCTGGCGTGCTGGCAAATTGCATTGGGAACCGACTATAGCCGATTCTGGCGGTTTGAGGGTTAATGAGTAAAGGTTGAATCTTCTGAATATTATGAAGGAAGAAACAACAGGATTGGGTCATTGAAGAATCACATTTGATGAATGAAAGCGAGGAGTCCAGAGTCCAAGATTCCCCTCCATGACTGATGGTTGGGTGACATCTTTAAAGGCAGTGCTTAGAGAACAACTGAATCTGAACGACTTCAGAATTTTAGACCAAATGTAATCTTTAGATATATAAATTTCCAACATCTGTCTGTCCGCTTTTCACGAGAGAACTACTTAACGGATTGAGATCTGTTTTTTTTTTTTTTCTATAATTTGCTTGAACATTCCGGTTGATTTTGTGACTTCTCTCATCGCTCTAAGTATCACAGTTCGCTTGCGGTACCGATTTTATTTGCGCGAATCTGAGAGGGACACAGCTGGCCGAGGGTAGGGGGGTGGGGCCCTCCTCACTCACGCAGCAGCCTCGGGGCGTACCTTACATCCGCTTAACTAGTGAAAGAGAGAACTAGTTAGCGGATTTAAATCGGGTTTTTTTTTTTTCTATAATTTGCTTGAACATTCTGGTTGATTTTGCGACTTCTCTCATCGCGCTAAGAATTCTAGTTCGCTTGCAGGAGTGATATATTCACGCTAATCAAAGACAGAATCTGCAGGCCGGGCGGGGGTGGGGAGTGTGACGTCAGGAGTGGGGAGCCGGGCGGGTCCCTCCTCACTGTCCTGTTTCACTATTACGCGGGTGGAGCCGCGGGGGACGGCTAGTATTAGATAAATGGGACCAGAGTAAGCATTTAATGGCATTTCTAAATTGCTACTGAAGTTGTTGATCTTACTGCCTGAGAATTTCAAATTGCATGGCTAGATTTGATTTTGTCGGGGCCAGTCGCAGACTGATGGGACCGAGTCGATGGGTTTGTCAGACTACACGACAGGTCGTCACGGGAGCCCACCTTAACTACCTCTGACTTGATAAAATTGTGTAAGTAAAAGTCCGAGACTGAAAAGTCTGCCACAGTGGCCAGGAGCTGCGCATGCAGCAGCGTCGTACAAATGTTCTGTGTTCGGTCTTTGTAGTAACTAGTATTTGATAACTGTTATTAATGTTAAGATTAGATGTGACCTGGCATGTCAGTAGCAATGTATTCATTGATTTTTAAATTGATGATATGCTGCTGTCATCTCAATCCCGTGTGTCGGCTCACCATAACTGCCTTTTGGACAAGCTGCTAACTTGAGAAAAGTGACAGAGAGAGCCAAGGGGATGTGAAGGCTACCGTACCTCAGTAATATCTGAAAATGGATGAGACTCTCGTGATCGTAAAGTGAGGTTTATTAAATATTTGCATAGTCAGCTGGCAGCACTGCATTCACTAGCGCCTACGGAGCTCTGCTACACCTTATCGGTGTAGCTCATCTGAAAAGATGGAAAGGGTAAAAGTACAGTGCCTACCAACAATTATGAAAAACTCACTTCCTTTCTCAACAGCCTGACATCAAAACCCTTTAATAAAAATATCTTTTTCCAGCTTTATTTACACATTTTGCCTTACAACATTTGAGAAACGAAAAAAACGGCAACAGTTCAGACTGTTGACCAAAAAACGAGGGGGAATGACGGGTCTTTAATTCAAAATGTTATTCTCTTGAGGCTTTCACTTAATCTTTATGATGTGCATCGATTATTCAGGAATTTTATATATTTAACTATGTTTTAGCAAAAAAGCACACATTTATATGTTTTGAGCATTGGACAGGATTACTGACGTGCAGATTGTGTGACACGAGTGACGTCAGATTTTCCTTTTTTCCACATCGTTTGCCATTTTACAGCATTTGTCACTATTAGCTTCTCGTTTTTTTTTATCTCCATTTTAAAAATATGAGCCTAAAAATGTTCTCAGCCATTACTACAAACTCTATTGCGTAAGAAACATATTAAAAAGTATTTTTTTGGGTGGAGTATTCCTTTAACTCTGTGAATTTACTCTCTGTTATGCACGTACACCTTTTTTACTTTGATGTACAGTGCTTTTCTTTATTACTTTGAATAATATCTTTTTATATGTAATTTCGTTTACTTTATACAGTCCCGATCAAAAGTTTAAGACCCTAAATAATAAAAACCATCATTTAAAAACTGCATTTTGTGTTTACTTGTGTTATATTTGACTAATGGTTACATGTGTTTGATGATCAGAAACATTTTGTGTGACAAACATGCAAAAGAATAAGAAATCAGGAAGGGGGCAAATAGTTTTTCACACCACTGTACATGTACTGCATATACAGTCCCGATCAAAAGTTTAAGACCACTTGAAAAATGGCAAACAACCATGCAAAATATGATTTTATCTTAACAAGGTTCCAAGTAGAGCTTCAACATGCAACAAGAAGAAATGGGAGTGAGACAAAACATTTTTTGAGCATGCAATTTAATGAAAACAACGATTAAACTGAAAC
>JANRMT010052707.1:0-11444 GCA_026402145.1 Polypterus bichir lapradei | reverse complement strand
AGCCACCCTTTGCTCTGATTACTGCTTTGCACACTCTTGGCATTCTCTCGATGAGCTTCAACAGGTAGTCACCTGAAATGGTTTTCACTTCACAGGTGTGCCTTATCAGGGTTATTTAGTGGAATTTCTTGCTTTATCAATGGGGTTGGGACCAGCAGTTGTGTTGTGCAGAAGTCAGGTTAGTTGGACGATCATTTATTTTTCAACAGGACAATGACCCCAAACACACCTCCAGGCTGTGTAAGGGCTATTTGACCAAGAAGGAGAGTGATGGAGTGCTGTAAATGGTCATGAAAATAAAGAAAACACATTGAATGAGGAGGTGTGTCCAAACTTTTGGCCTGTACTATATATATAAATACATATGCACATAGCCAAACACCATACTGTTGTAGCTTACAGTCAATCCGAGGAGCTTAAAAACAACATTCTCTCAAAATGGCCGCTATTTTGATGAACTTTTAAAAGTCTTTGCCTCATGACTCCAGAGCCCTGTTTTCAGTTCAAAGATATTGTGCTCTCCATGGGATTTGGCTGTTTTCCTTCAGTCAGTATGGCTTCTCCCCAAGCACCCTCTTTCCTCTCATATCCCAAAGAGGAGCTCGCTACTTTAGCTGTCAACTCCGCATTGGCTGTGCTCCTGAGACAGTGGGATCCCATCCAGGGATGCTACCTTTTATTGCGTCGACTCCTTCTGAAATAAACATTGGCCTGTAATGGACAACTGAGTGCAGACTCTGACATTTTCCACTTTTAGAATATGACCTGCCAGCTACCGTAGTAAAGCAGCACCTCACTTTGCCCGGTAAGATGCAAATGGTGATGGCAGAAAACAGCTGCCATCCTTACAGCACCAGTGTCTGGATGCAGTCCATCTGGAGGCTGCTGCTTTCCTTCGTGCCACTGTCCATGTGGAATTCTCTGCCAAGTGATATCACTGAGACTGCCACTTTTTGAAGCAAAGCCCCCACTCTTGCCGTGTCCTTCAGTGAAAAGTTAATTCTGCCTGGCAGACTGTTTACAATCGCAGACTATGTCGTCAAAGCACTTTGATGCAATTTGACAGGATCCAGTGCTGTATAAATGGCAGCCATAGTTCTTGTTGTCTTTAGCTGTTTCTTTTTTTATTTTTCAGGGGCTGTAGGGCATGTGTGCCTTTTTGTTTTGCTGTATGCTTGAATACATACCCTCCGTATACATGTTTGTATGTCTACATATGAGCGCATTGTATGTTTGTGTGCATATTCTAACAGAACAGAATGCCCTCATGGCATCTCTCTACACCCGGCATAATGCTAAGGAGTGGAATGCATGCTTTGCTGTACAAACACTCAAAGTTTTATAATACAAAATATAAAGGAATCGGACATAATTAAAACAAAGTCCAAGCTGCCTCTTCTGAGATGCACTCCTCATGCACTTGAACCCCTTATCACCATGTGGTGTGCTTCACCTACTTGCCCACTTCTTTACCACCCTTCCCATCACGTATCTTCTTCTCTCTCACACAACCCTGGCCTGTCCTTCCTACCAGTTCTCCACAAGTCACTTCCAGATATAACTGGGTGACTTTAATCCCTCTTTAGAGGTTAATTCTCTAATCACTTATAGGGTTGTGTAAGCCAGTGCCGGTTAATCAATTAGAAAACATGGGCAGCTGTCTAGGGTGCCATCATTCGAGGGGCGTCTTTCATGAAAGTTAAGCACACTGAGGGGATCCATTTATGTAACTTAAGTGGCACTACAGACTCCTTCGTCCCGAGTCCACACTATTTGTCCCAAAAGACACCGTTTTGGTAACTGAAGTGGCTCAGGTTCCAGAGACCAATTGGGACATCCACCCTCAAAAGTCTAAAAAGAATAGTGAATGTGTGCTCTGGACACTGAATAGCGAAGGTGTGTGCACTCTGGACACTGCCTAGGGCTTCATATGAGCTTCAGCCGAAACTGATGGCAGCCGTTCTTTTGCTACAAGCATGCCAGCTTAAATCCCCTCCTTAGTGACCCCGTTGTCTCTACTCTCTTGAGCCACTGGTAACACATACCTTTATAGGCAGCAAGTTATACAGACCGATAGGCCAGGAGGAATTCTGCTCACTCTCTTTTATCAAATAGAAATTTAAAGGCTCAGGCCTACCACAGCTCAAGCAGCTAAACACCTATCTCTTTCTGTCTCTGTCTCTGTCTTTGTTCTGCCACATTGGAACAACTTTTAAGGCTTTTACTCTATTTGCAGAGACTACTTACACACTGGTATGAAGAAGTGTACTCTCATTAAATAACTTTGAACCTGGAAACTGCTTGCCAGCTGACAACGCCTCACCATAAAAGATTTGTAGATGTCATAAGTCAACAGTCCTTGATGGTTGCTGTAAGAGTCCAGACAAACAACGATTGGCAGAATTGGTATAATTGAAAGCAAAAATATGCAAGAGGATACATAATAAATGTGCAGATGTCTTTTCAGTTCTCAAAGCGAACTGAACTAAGATGGCGGATCTTCCGGCTTTGAAGATTTCTGGCATAAAGAGGTGGGTCCAGGAAAACACTTATCGGTGTCAGTGGCAGTAAAGCCATCGTTCTTCTGGTCTCCAGATGAAAAGAAGAAACATTATCACGCAGAACCAACCCTGAGAGCTCTTAAACTGTCCCCTATGCACGCAGACGTGACACTGAAATGATTTTCGATTCCAAATGGAACTTGTCAGATAACCTTAAAAATATTCAACAGTCCAAATACAGTGAAGGCCCACGACTGGAGGTGTTACTACTGAGGTGTTATCATCAATATGAGAGCTCCTCCCCTAAGTGGCCTGCTCGGCCAATTAAAAGCCAAGAACAAAGAAACTAGTAGGTGATCAAGAGGGAATGAATGGATCAATGCTGTATAGTGCGAAACCTCACTTACTTACCTTACTTTAGTATAAAATTTTCTTTTTGCTTTAACTTTTACTTCATTACATTTTCAAACATAAATTCCTACTTTTACTCCATTATGTTTACTAGACACTTTAATTACTGCAGTATATTAATCCTGAGGGCAAATAGGCTGCACAAAAAAGCACAATACATTGCTCAGTCATTTATCTAAAATACACAGTTTTCCCACGTTAAGAACAACTGCATTAGAAAAATTCATATATATATGAAAAATCTGAGATGATTTTGAGATCATCTAACACTAACTACTGGTGACTCAAGCAGACATTTGAAGAACATCTCCTCATCACAGCCTACAGAACTGGGTGGGGCTGGACACTGGTGACGTGTAATCCCACCCATCCCTCCATTTTCCTAAATCCCTTCTTCAGGGTGGGATTGATGGTGTTGGTATCCCAACACTACAGCCAGGTGCACTTGTGTGTTCACATGCTGTGGTTCAGTCACCTTGTCACGTGTGCTGCTCCCATGCTTCTCACATTATCTTGGGCATTATGGATTTAAAATGGACTGAGAACTAGTTTGAGAAGCCCAATAAATTCCAAAAGGTCAATTGTTTTGAATATAAAGCTTGAAGTGGTAAGGTCCAGGAAAGGTGCATTATTAACAATTATTTAAAGAAGCGCAATGGCTTATTAGGACTTGCTTTGACGACTAATGTTATTATTAAACTAATGCTATCAATTTTCATGTAGTTCAGTGTTATTTGAACAAAAATGGGCATCATTGTTGGAGGTAACAGGTAATGCTTAGAAATGTTTTCCATTTAAATTAATTGTAATTAGTGTTTCCATTATCAAAATGGACTTTTACGAACAGGTTTTCAGAAATGGATTAGCTGCATCTTAAAGTGGAGGAAACCGATAAGCTTCTCTATCAGCAGAGATTAATATATAAGCATTAAGATGTCCGCTTGTGCTGAATGTCACTGCAGTTACTTGTATCTTTTTGTTTTGTTCTTTATTTCACCTCATACAATTTCACTTATTAGGAATTTGTTAGTTTTCGCATACCCCTTGGGGTCAGAGCACAGGGTCAGCCATTGTACAGCACCCCTGGAGCAAATGAAGGTTAAGGGCCTTGCTCAAGGGCCCAGCAAAATAGGATCTCTTTTGGCAGCGACAGGCATTCGAACTGGCAACCTTCGAGATACCAGCGCAGATCTTTAGCCTCAGAGCCACCACTCCGCCCTAAATATTGTATTGTATTGTACGTATGTAAGATGTTAGCCATATATAAAACAGGGAGGTCCTACATTTACTTATACTTTTGATACTACTTGATATCAAATATTTAAAAACTTCTACTTGAGTAGTTTTCTCATGGCAGATTTTCCTAAGTCCATTCATCCATTATCCAACCCGCTATATCCTAACTACAGGGTCACGGGGGTCTGCTGGAGCCAATCCCAGCCAACACAGGAAACAAACCCCATGCAGAGAGCCAGCCCACCGCAAGGCACGCACACGCACGCACACACAGACAATTTAGAATAGCCAATGTACCGAACCGGCATGTCTTTGGACTGTGGGAAGAAACCAGAGTAACCGGAGGAAACCCACGCAGACATGGGGAGAACATGCAAACTCCACGCAGGGAGGACCCGGGGTCTCCTAACAGCGAGGCAGCAGCGCTACCCACTGCACCACCGTGCCACCCCTTTTTCCTAAGTCTCTTTCCAAAAAGGTATCTGTACTTTTACTCATGTATGCCTATTTCACTGGAATGAATGAACAAACAAATGAATGAATGAACGAATAAATGAATGAATGAATGACTCTTTATTCAAATGATGCAATAAATATTCTCTCCTGATTATATTTTAGATGATGAATGAATGAATGAGTGTTCCACTATGATCTTTTCTTGGAATATGAATAGATGTGCCTTCCCTTGTGACCCTATGTATGAAAATGAATGAATTAATGTTCCCCAGTGAGCAAATTAATGAAAAATTGAATAAATGAATATGCCATCGTTGACCCAGTATTGGAAAATGAATGAGTGATTCAATGAATGAATGAGTGGCATACCATGTGCACATCTAAAATACTACCAGGGGTATGCATGGGTTTCAGAGTGCTATGTTGTGTTATGATGGATTGATATTTTCCAAATAATGCCAAGGGCATCTGTTCTCTTGGCTTTGTATTTGCCAGGACCTTCTGACTTTCCAAGTTAGCCATCTTCTTCTCTTTCCAAATATACAAAACATAAACCCTGAGTTGCCCGTTTATTAGGTTCATCTGTGTTGTGGCATGGTGCACCTCCGTTACCCATGAGAACAGCATGGATGTATTGTGGTGTGCGGAAATGACTGAGTTGCACAGTTGTTGCATATTCGATAGTTTCACAGACATGCTGTGAACAGCCCAAATTAAAAAACAAAACAATTAACAATATTAAATTAATCAGCATTTTTGTTTAGTCATTTTTGTTCAGTACACGAGCAAAAAAAAATGATTTCTTGTGCACACCTGAGACTTTATTGTGCTCACGAGTTTCATTATAAGTACACATGAGAAAGTTTTACATACTCTTGAGGTCTTTTTGCATACACACATGATACTGAGATACCCAGAATCCTTTCATAAGTGCTGTATATTTCCGGTGGACCTGTTCTGCTGCCACAACTTTAATGGTTTCATTGCATAGGTTATCGGAAACTTGACATGGAATTGTATTTTAAACTGGGTCTTTCCCATAAAGACATTGTTTATATGTTTGCAACCCAACATTATTACTTTGTTTCCGAATGTCATTTGAAAAGTCAAGCAAAATGACACCTTTTATTGGCTAACTAAAAAGATTACAATATGGAAGCTTTCAAGGCAACTCAGGCACCATCTTCAGGCAAGATCTTGAGTTGCCTCGAAAGCCTGCATATTGTAATCTTTTTAGTTAGCCAATTAAAGGTGTCACTTTGCTTGACTTTCACTTCATCCATAATGGCTAACACGGTACAACACCATACTACTACGAATGTCATTTGAAACAAATTCTGAGCACTTTGCCACAAGGTTTGCAGGGACATTAAAGACATTCACGCAAAAAAGATCTTGTGCACACAAGAAATATGAATTTTTGTTTTTCTCATGTCCTTTTACTGGCGCCCTGCCTGGGTTTTGTTTCCTGCCTTGCACCCTGTGTTATCTGGGATCCAGCTCCAGCAGACCCCTGTGACCCTGTAGTTAGGATATAGCGGGATGGATAATGGATGAATGGATGTCCCTTTAGGGGCTCCGTAGTTTATTGTTTACTAAACCATTAACAAAAAATCATATGAGGATTTGCCCGGTGCTGCCACCAGCAACCCTAAAATGAGCTTAGTGAATGTGAGAATGTTATGTTATGTTCTTAAGCTTGGTCACCCTCTGTATGGAGTTTTCATGTTTCCTTCCTTCTCATCCCAAATCACCAATGATGTATACGTTAGAGCAGCTGTGCGCAACCTGCGGCCGTACGGCCGCATGCGGCCGTGGGCAAGGACTTTGGCGGCCGTGGACATGTATATTAAAGTGTACGTAATGGCGGCCGTGCAGGTGTAGGGTCTCTGGACTCCAGCGAGTAAGGGGTCTCAACGCCGCGGAATCTTTGTCGGCCGGGTCGGTATGGTGACGCCGAAAGCCGATTTGGACTCTGGGGTCTCTAGACTCCTGCAAGTGTAGAATCTCAAACACCGCAGAAGTCGATAGTTAGTCTTAATCATTAATTTCTATTTAAATATATTCTAATTTTGCCCAATAATGTCTCTGAAAAGGAAAAGAACATTGGCAGAAGAGAAGAGGAGCTTCAATTCCAAATGGGAGCTGGAGTTCTTCATGATGGAGTCAGCAACACATTCTATGATGTGTTTAATCTGCGGTGAAGTTGTGAAGACTGTAAAAAGAGATAATGCAAAGCAGCATTTTCGCCATCACGCGTCACACACATCACATCACGCATCACACACAAACCTGCAAGGCAAAGCAACAACAGTTTGCCTCATGCACAGAAAAATAAAAGACTTCTGTGACAAATGTCGTCTCCTGAAAAGCCATCTGCAGCAGGGTAATTTCTACCACTTTCCACAACTGACGGCTCTGATTGACAGCAAAGAAGTAAAGCCTGACCAAATTCCTACCGTCCGTTTTTCGGGCACTTTAGACGGGCTGTTGCAGGAATTCGCTAACCGTTTTCAAGATTTCGAAAAGATTTCAGCAACAATAAGACTCGTTGCTTCTCCTCATCTGGTGGAGACAGAGAGTGCACCGTTACATCTACAAATGGAGCTAGTAGAGTTGAAGAACAATGAGCAGCTTGTGAAAAAGTTTACGGAAGAAAGCGACCTGCTGGATACGTGGAAATCAGCAGTAGAATACCCACAACTATGGCCAGGAACATTCTCGTTCTTTTCGGAAGCACTTATTTGTGCGAAGCAGCGTTTTCCAGAATGAAATATCTGAAAAACAAGTACCGAACCCGATTGGTAGACAGCAATCTAGAGTCTGGAATACGGCTAATGGTCTCCAGCGAGTCCCCTGACTTTGCAAGTCTGTCTGCAAACATGCAAGAGCAAGGAAGCCATTAATGGCGATGTTTTCCAAACTTCCTGAAACAATTGCTGTAAAGGTTTTTTGTCCTATATGACGTTTCGTAGACATTTTTTTACATATGTAGACCAGTAAATTGAATATTGTCAGATATATCATACTCTGTTTTAATGTGTAATCTGTAAATTTTTACATAAATCATAAAACATTATTAAGTTTACTTGGACTTACTGGCGGCCGTTATTAAAGTAAAAAGTCTGTAGTGCGGCCGTCAATAGCGGAAAGGTTGCGCATGCCTGCGTTAGAGTAATTGGCAACTGTAAATTTTCCATGTGTCAATGTGTGTGTGGATGAGCCCTAACACTGACTGGCATCCCATTTAAGGCTGGCTCCTGCCTTGAGCCCACTACTGCTGGAATAGGTTCTGATTTTAGAAAATTAGAGGAAAAATAGTTGGGGGCAACCAGCTAACCTGGGTAAACCCAGAAAACACCCACTGAACTTCTGTTGATGATAGCAGTGAGAATATTTTACTTGCTCACCATCTGCATGGAGTTGCATGATTTCTACACCTGTGTTGATTTTTTCCACTTAGTTGTAGTTTTCCTCCCACATCCCATCAATGAGAGTGTCATGTTCTGGTGAATCGTTAATTTGTGAGTGTTGGTGTGTACATGAGTGGCTACTATTTTGTAGAAAAGTTCAATCCAAACATTTTTAATCCAAAATCTCCTGAACATGTAAACATGATGTGAGTATTATAACTCGAGTTTAACTTTATCTATACTAATAAAAGGCAAAGCCCTCACTCACTGACTGACTGACTGACTCATCACTAATTCTCCAACTTCCCGTGTAGGTAGAAGGCTGAAATTTGGCAGGCTTATTCCTTACAGCTTCCTTACAAAAGTTGGGCAGGTTTCATTTCGAAATTCTACGCGTAATGGTCATAACTGGAAGCTGTTTTTCTCCATTTACTGTAATGGAGATGAGCTTGAAACCCGTGGGGGCGGAGTTTCGTGTGACGTCATCACGCCTCCGACGTAATCACGCAGTACATAGAAAACCAGGAAGAGGCAGCGCTGAAGAAAACATGCATTATATAATTGAGAAGGCAGCGAAACAATAAGAAGCGAGCGAGTGACATATACAACCATATTCATGACTTCTGCTACTTCGGAAACAAAGCACGATGTAAACCTACACTTTAAATTAAATTCATAGACAGGCTGCCGCTGACGTTTGTAATTTAGTGCCTGCCCATATAAGGCCGTCCGTCAGCGGCAATCCAATAGCAAACTCCCACTAAATATTCACGGGTGAAGGACTGTGCTTATGCAGAGGAAGATGAGATGGTCAGGGTGGTTTTTGGCACAAACTCAGCGAAACTGCGAGAGAAAGTTTTAAGTGCCAGGACTCGGTAACATTATATACAGCCATGGACATAGCACGAGATGGCACTAGCACAGCTGGGAAACTTCGATGCATGTACACCGAGCGGCTCACGTGAACTGACGCAGTGCACAGACAAAAAGCAACAGTTCCAAAAAGCGCTGAACAAAAACCGAATTACACAATTGAAAAGGCAGCAAAAAATATGAAGCGTCTGATACACACAAGCATATTCATAAATTCAGCTACTGCGGAAACAAAGCACACGGTGGAAAAAGTCAATGTCCCGCTAAAGGAAGACAGTGTAAAAAAAAAACCCGTGCATGCAGTGTGTCAGGTCTCAGATAAAGAAGAAGACGAACTGTTTATTGATGCAGTAAGAAACAAATCGATGAATGAAACCTCTCATCTTTACAACGATTGACAAACACGGAATGTAACATGAACACAACACATCCTACAAATACGAACCTGATTGAAAGAAATAATGATAATCAAATCCTTGATGACAGCAACACTCAGTAACACTTACTAAACAAATACTGTATATTGACAGTCATGTTACGTTATTTTTAAAATGTTCCCTTTTCTTTTTCATAGCTTTTGTAACACACTACTTCTCCGCTGCGATACGATATACCCCGATCTACATACTCAAATTAATGGATAATTTATTCGCCATCAATGATTGTTTTGGTAAAGCCATACTCAGTGTATTCATTAGATGAACGGTAAAAAAGTAAGAGCGAGGGGAGGATGACTTATTGAGGCATGCAGGCAGTAGTGCGCGTCAACTCTATCTGAATTGCGCGATCACATTTGAAAAAATATATCTTTTCAAGTTCTATTTAGTCCATATGTGTCAAACTCAAGGGCCGCGGGCCACATCCGGCCCGGCGTGTAATTATATCCGGCCCGCGAGATCATTTTATATACTGTATTATTGTTATTAATGGCCCGGGTATATGAAGCGCTGGTAACACAATAAACTACAGATCCCATAATGCAGCGCTTCAGCTGCCTTGCCAAACACTTACCGCGTTGCTGCAAGTTATTGCGAAGCTAGCCCACACGATGCCGAAGAGAAAAGTTGATTCTGAAAATAGAGCCTTTAAAAACCGATGGGAGGCTGAGTATATGTTTACTGACATTGCCGGTAAACCCGTATGTCTCATTTGTGGAGCTAATGTGGCTGTAATTACAGAATTTAATCTTTACAACGACTGACAAACACAGAATGTAACTTGAACACAACACATCGTACAAATACGACCCTGATTTAAACAAGTAATGATAATCGAATCCTTGATAACAGCAACACTCACAAAAGAATTACTGTATATTGACAATCATGTTACGTTATGTTTAAAATGTTCCCTTTTCTTTTTCATAGCTTCTTTAACACACTACGTCTCCGCTGCGAATATATATATATATATATATATACCCCGATCTACATACTCTCAAATAAATAAGCCACACACCGTGGCGCAATTGTAGAGGCTTCGCCTCTATCGCCTACATCCGAAGTTCGATTCCCGAGAGGGGATGTACTGAGTATGTACGCGTGCTTCTCGGTTCATTTTAACCTCGCATTTCCTTGGTTTGAGACGTATGAAAAAATATGCGGTTAACGCAGAATCATGTTACGTTATTTTTAAAATCTTTCCTATTCTTAGCACAAGCACAGCTGAGAAGCTTCAATGCATGTACTCCATAACAAAAAATAACACATTTAATCACACTTTCAATTCCAAGCAAAGGGGAACTTTTGTCAATGCATGATTTCCTGGTACATCGATTACACTGATGCACACATCACAGCTACAAAAATGTTACACTCGGAATGAAGCGCGTTCCTGATCGGAGGAAAATTTAATTTCAAAAAACTACCCGAGCGAAGCCTTGATAAAAGCATGGTTTTGTGCACAGTGAAAACCAAGCAAAATTAGATGCATTACAGAAAGCGGACTTTGTGGCTCTTACTGGGGATCATTGGACTTCCGTGACCGTTAGTAATTCTAATTACATCTAATTACAAAATGTTCAATGATCACACTGTTTTAGCCTAATGTACAAAATAATTTTGGCTAAGGTTACTCAGAGTTTAAAGATTAAGTTGGTCAAATTACCTTTTATGTTTCTGACTTATTTTTTTAAGAAGAAAAACTGCACTTTATGTTGAAATTTTGGTTATTATTTAAAGACAATACCATTCTGAAAATGTACTTAAAGTACTTAAACTACCACTTTATTTTTAAGTCTGCTCAATTTTAACCAGGGATGATATTTTTGTTTCTGTTTTGAATTCAAATGCAGTTTAAAAGCATTTTTTTTTTTTCAGAAATTAAAAGAGGTTGAGTTTACAATATTCATGTCCATGTCTATTATTTGATTCTGTCGCCCACTAAAACCCTTTTAAATTAAAAAAAACACATTTGCGATTTGGGGCAAATTTACATGTGCGATTACATACGATTAATCAAGATTAATTATTACACAGCCTCTAATTAATTGGATTAATTTTTTTAATCGAGTCCCACCCCTAATATATATATGTAGATTTGTATATATATATAT
>JANRMT010052699.1:2100-13457 GCA_026402145.1 Polypterus bichir lapradei | reverse complement strand
CATTTTGTGTGACAAACATGCAAAAGAATAAGAAATCAGGAAGGGGGTAAATAGTTTTTCACACCACTGTATATCCTGCCACACATGCAGGTTAGGTTCATTGCAAATTCCAAACTGGTCCAGCATGAAGGCAAAAGTATGTGTTTGTGTGTGTGTATGTATGAGTGGGCAATAGACTGGCATTCTGTCCAGGGCTGCTTCCAGCCTTGAAACAAGTGCTGCCAGGATAAACTTCAGCCCGTCACAAAGCTAAATTGGGTTAAGTGGTGTAGTGAAAAAGCACAAACAAGCATAAAAAGCTGGGACACCCTCAGCCACACCCCATATAACTGAAAGAAGATGCAAAGTAAAAAGGTGGCAGGAAAGACAAAAAAAATGCCTTTGCAGACGTACAGTAACTCAAGAGTGACTGCAACAAGATGGCAACACTTCCAGTTATGTAAAGGCCAGGCAGGCAGAGGCGGGTCCAGGGGGACAGACACCGGAAGTGACGTCAGAAGTGGTAGGGCTGCCAATCATCTAGTTTGTAGAGGGAGGAAGAGAAGCAGCGTTAGTAAACGGCGCCACCTTGCAGATCAGCGAGGAATTACCACCAGCAGATCCTTTAAGCTTTCACCAAAAAACACGTGTGACAGCGGGTTGTAGAATTTTACATAATGTTAAATTATAACATCAAAACTAATCCAAAAAGGCATTCTCTTACTCTTTCTTTACATCGTTTGCCAATGTGCCATGCTTTTTTGTCAGTTTCCACTACTGTTTGGTATTTTTAAACTATGATAGGTGCTTTAAACCTGTCTGCAGTGCTACGGCAAACAAATAAACGGATTTCAGTTAAACTGATACTGCTCACAGTCTGCCAGGGATTCACATGGCACACTTCACATGTTTTTCTTGCTCTATGGAGGACTGATTTATCAACAGACTTGAGCAGATTACAAGCTGCAAAGCCAGGGAGACAGCAGGTGATGACCTGAGGTAAGAACACTGAAGAGTTATTTAAGTCAAATCCGATCACGTGGTGTACAAGAATACACTGCTAATACAGAAACCTATCAGCCAAGGACATAGTAGGCCATGTCTAGCATTAAATGTCTCAGTATAAGTCCTTTAGAGTGACTCCAGTGACATTCTGTGTCTCACACAGGCATAGGCCTGAGGGGCATTTGTGTATATCACCATCAGGGCAGTCCTAGAAAAAGAGCCAGTGGGCACAGCACACTTCATGCATGCTGTAATACCAAGAATTTGGTTTGTAAGTCGATCTGTCATTACCATAAATAGTTAACAACAGGCAGAAATTAACAAGTCACAAAAATTGGCATGCACCGTGTGTGAGAGTTAAAGAAAGTCTGCAGCCCAATGTGAAGCTAAATGCTTATCTTCTTTAACAGGACTTTGAGTGGAAGCACTGACATAGTGGCCTTATAGTGTGATTTAAGACTAAATCTCACGAGAGTAGCAATGCTGTTGCTTATTGTATAATTATACATAATACATGTATCTCCTGATAGGTTGGGCCATCAATTAAAATCATGCCTAGCAACTTGACACATCACCACCTCACAGAAGCTATTGTCCCCACCAGCACAGTATTTGATTCTACACAAATGGTGTCAGTTTCAGCAAGCCCTTTTTGATAAGGGCTGACTGCTATATAGTTCTGTTCTCTAAACCTTAATGACATGTCATACTCTGTCCCCATTTATCATCCCTGCTGGCCATGGTGTGTGACAGGGTATAAGAATAAGGCAGCACCGGACCTCCTCCTGGTCCACTGGGAGGCTGCAAAAGCTGGGAGGAATTATAACAAATTTCTCTGTGCCTTCAGTTAAAAAAAGATAGGTTTGATCTTTTCAGTTTAGACTTCACTATACCATCCAGTCCAGCCTGGCAAAACATTGTGTGTGCAATAGCCATGGAAATAATCCAGTTTAAAAAGAGGATAGGTGTGTGTCTATCTATCTATCTATCTATCTATCTATCTATCTATCTATCTATCTATCTATCTATCTATCTGTCTGTCTGTCTGTCTGTCTGTCTGTCTGTCTATCTATCTATCTATCTATCTATCTATGATTCCCATCCTGTACATCAGCAAGTCTTTTCAAATTATTAATTGCTTTGTAAAACATTCAGTTTTTTTAAATACTAGCTGATATTTCAGTTAAAAAGTCATTTAACCTTTGATGAAAGCTCATTAATAGGAAAGCCAATTCACAACAGAACCTTTCTTGCTCAGAATAAATCCCATGGTGCTGGTCTGGCATAAAAGAAGCTGAATTTCCTGCTTGAGTAGTTAGAATCGGAAGGAGAGTGGATGAGTTTACGTGGGAGGTGTGGAAAGAGACAAAAGAATATATTGTATTACTGTATACCTCTATGAAAAAGAATTTGGATGTGTTATAAAATAAATGTATCTTCTGTTTGAACCCAGGACGGTGCCGTGTGGTTGTGTCTTGGGGTTTAGGGGCTGAGTGGCGCCCCCTGCTGCTTGCACACTCTACACCTACGCTCAAGGAAGTACTCTGTTGTGCTTATTTTTGTATAAATTAATTATATACAATTACAGGTGGCGCAGTGGTAGCGCTACTGCCTTGCAGTAATAGAGATGATAGGTTTGCGTCTCTGGTCCTCCCTGTCTGGTAGCTCTTTGAGTATTGAGAAAAGCACTATATAAATGGAATGAATTATTATTATTATTATTATTATCAATTATAAATAATATGTTTCAAGGGTGGCACAGAGGATGTAGGTGGAGGACACTTTGCAATTAAATGTCTTTATGACTATTTACTTAAACACATACATTTATATATATATATATATATATATATATATATATATATAGTGGACAACAGGGGGCACTCCAACTCCCCAAACACCTAACACCAACAGGCATGGACACAAGTTAAATGGCACAAACAGTTTTTAATTGTGGAAACCTCTTTAAATCAAGCATTTCCCACCACAGCCACAAATGCAATAAGTATAGTAGCACACAATAACTCTTTTCTCCCTTCTCTCTCACAGTTACTCTTCCTCTGCTTCCTTCACTCTTCCTTGCAAGCTTCATTCACCTTCCACCTAACTCTGGCTTGTCCATCTGAGGCAGGCAGCTCCTTTTATCTTCCACTTGCGGCCTTCCATACATGTGGTCCGAAAACGCTTCTGGGTGAGATGGAAACCCCATGAAATTGGGCTCCCAGGTCCCTGCAGCACCCCCTGGCAGCACCCACGGAACCCAACAGGGCTGAGTTGAAAAACTCCATGTCCCATGCTGCCCTGTGGGAATCCGACACATCACTGCAAACTAAGGGGAGCTGCCATCTAGCAGTCCAAGGGAGATAATGCCCTGTGCGTGCTCTCTCCCAGTCCTTCCATCTCATGGGCATCCCAGCCAGGTAAGGCTTCCGGCCATCCCTTACAGTATATATATATATATATATATATATATATATATATACAGTATACTGTATATAGTCTCAAACCTGTTTAATCCAGTTCAGGGCTACAAGGACCCAAAGTCTATCCCAGGATCATCAGGCCCAGAGCAGGATAAGGGTGACACTTCATTGCAGGGCCCACTCTCTCCCACATTCACATTCACACTCACACATTTACTAATTTTCCATTACTCGCTAACTATGGATAACAACAGTTACAGAATATTGTTGATGGTAAATTGTGCTTATATTGTGGAGAAGAGGAATCACTGTGGTGTAGGAGAAGGTTATGCAGCCCATTCCTCCATAAACAAAAAGCCAGCTGCAGATACGGCATTTGAATTAGCAGAGGGATTCGGTAAACACAAGCGAGTGACAAAATGACTCACCATGTTTAAATACTCGTAGCTTGCTGATGAAGGAGCTGTCATTTTCCTTAAGTCATTCTTTCTCTTAAAGTGGAATTAAGAATCACAAACAACTTGGCAGCGTACAAAATTGTGATGTGTCTAAAATGAAATAGCATATTTAGAACAGTCGTTTGAGGTATTTCAAGATGCTGGTTGTATCCCAGAGTCAGAACACTGTTTAAACATTGCTGTGTCAAATGTGGATTTAAATGGTTAAGACATTTTGTAGATAGATGGGTTTACTTGTATTGAAATAAGCAAGGCAGGACAGTAAATGTAACACTGCTGCCATTGTTCAGATAAAATCCAAATCTTACCTTCTATTATTCCACCGTTGTCCCGTGGCATTGCACGTATGCTTAGTCTTATACCACATTCACATTATTTAGTGTCTTTACAACAGATTTATCAGACATGAGGCAATGTCGGCCTACAGCAAACTATGAATTCAATTAATTCCACCATTTTGATTTGACCTCTTCTCATAACTTTATACTCTCTTCCACCTTCCCACACCTACTTGGAACATCTTTTAAAACTGGAGCCTGAGTGGATGTGCATGTATGCATTCACTAATTAGACACTGAACCCCTGGAACTCTGCTCCTTCATTTGTTCTGCTTGTCTGAGACTCTTGGTTACCAGGCAACCTGAGCTCCTAATGGCGGCGCCGCTTTTAATCATTCTCAGGGAGCTCTCACTTATTTAAGGAAAGTGACTGGCTCAGAAACAATCCTGTATTCTATTTTTAATTCTGTGGGGGGAGGGAGGGGTCTGAATAACCCGATGCTTGTGAGCTTCAAGCGAGATGCTCACCAAGAGTTATGACGCACCGTATTAAGAAAATATAACTGTACATTGGAACAAAATATTAAACCTCATATTCTGGGGCATTGGGAGTGAATTCATTGATTTTATAGTATATTCAATTTAAGTCAAGTCGAATCAATCTATTTTTGTACAGAACTTTTGACTGGGACTCAAACCCACAACCTTGAAATTCCCAGCCGTCATGTAGGCCAGAAAATCAGCAACTCAAAATTTTCAAATATTTGTTTAACCTGCGAGCCTACTATCACTCTTCTTCTATGATGGGCTGGTGGCATCTTGACACTCTTGTAACATGTTGTTAAGACCTCTTGTGCTATTCGCAGGAAATGCATAAATACAGACTTTTTATTACATGCACAAATTAACAAGGTGAACACACAAATGACAAACTACGTAGGAGCATGGCAAAGTAAAAAAGAAATCTGCCACTTTTAATCCCTGTAGACCCCTGTAGACAGGTGTGATCATGTCCTTCTATGAACGGGTGTCCTATACCTATTAATTTACTTTAGATTACCACCACAATTAACACCCTGTCACCAGGTCTGACTTAAGAGTGCGTTGCACCCCTGGGCAGACTCAGTTGCAAGCTCCCAAAAACAGACATCCAAAAGTCCTTCTTTTAGATCACACAGTTGTCCTCCCCTTTATGTGGATATGAAATTGACTAGAGGGGGGGAGTGGGGTGTCCCCCTTAGAGATTAATGCCTTTGTAATTGCATATGAAATCGTTAAAACATGGTGCAAGGAAAACATAGTCACAGGGTCAGGTTGGAGTTCCGTTTGGTAGTCTGCTCTTCCCGAAATGAGATGACCGCTTCCAGGGACCTCTTGGCTTTATAGTCACTGGAACGCAAGAGGCTCTTATTGGGCAGTTTATCTGAACTGTGGGAGGACAATGAGACAATACAATCAGCAACAGTAGCCCTTTGTGTCCCAGAGTGGTGGTGCTTACCTCTGTTGAGCCCAGAAGGTGACCCTGAGATTTGAACATTCCAACAATCCAAATGAGAACAGGCCCTTCAGCTCAACAGAATTCGCCAGTCCTGTCCATTTACCATATATACTCACATATAAGTCGGGTCTTGAAACCCGAAAAATCAATCATGAAATCAGACCCCAACTTATGTGCCCGTTCAGAAATATGATACTTAATTATTTTTACATCTTCTTGCCTCCTCCAATCTCACATCAGTTTCTCAGATGCATCGAAGTTTGTTGCAGCAGCGCAGTTACCAATTTCTTTCGCCACTTTAACGATGGACAATCGTTAAAGCCAGCTTCATATTTTCTTCTGATCGAACGCTCCTTTGTAGATAAGGGATGCTCTTCCGATAAAGGTGTATGAGGGTGTGAGATACAAAAAACACTAATCAGTGCAAATGTTGCTTCGGAATAGTTTGGGTATTACCGTGTGGTCACATAGGTACAATACAGAGAGAGAGAGGGGTAAGGAGCACGCGCTGATACAGTGCATTGGCGCATCCACATAGAAAAAAAAGGCTGTGTGCTCCGTGGTTACTCTCTCAGGTGGGCGTTAGCATATCATAATCTCTTGGACCAATAACGTGAGTTTTCCACATTCGACTTATACGACCGACATTATAAAATACCAGAAATTATACATTAAAATCAACTCCCGACGTATCCATGAGTATATACGATAATTCTTCTAAAATAACACCAAGTCTAGCTTTGAAGGTTCCTAGAGTTCTATTGTCTACCACACTACTTGGTAGTTTATTTCTTGTGTCTGTGGTTCTCTGTGTGAAGAAAAACTTAATGCTCGTGCAAGATTTACCCTTAACAAGTTGCCACCTATGTCCTCGTGTTCTTGAAGAACTCATTTAAAATAGTCTTTATCCACTGTGCTAATTCCCTTTATATTTTTAAACATCTCAATCATGTTTCCTCTCAATCTCCATTTGCTTAAACTGTAAATGCTCAGCTTTTAATCTTTCCTCATAATTCATTCCCTGTAGCCATGGAATCTGCCTAGTCGCCCTTCTCTGGACTTTTTCTAGCGCTGCTATGTCTTTTTTTGTAGCCTGGAGACCAAAACTTCACACAGTACTCCACATGAGGCCTCACCAGTGAGTTATAAAGCAGGCCTATTCAAATGGCGGCCCATGGGCCACATGTGGCCCAGGAGCAACCTCTGAGTGGCCCAGCCCGTGGTCCCGCGAGGGCTCCAGACTTCAACTAAAATGATCATAAATGCGACCAAAAATAGGTATGACTAATATCATTTCTACGTAGTTTGCCAGTGGCGAATTGTCATTGAAACTTTAAAGTAGTATATTGTAACAGATGCAAAAGGCTTTTTTATATATATATATATATTGTTGAGCGTATGTGCCGTTGACATATGTGTTGGTACGGGCTCCCCTAGCATATCCCTGAGCTGCATGAAGGTTATTTTATATCCCGCGCTGGGTGTGAGGGAGTCGCGGTGAAAATGACATCAGAGTTGGAGATGCGTACGGGAAAATATTGCTAAGTACACAGTGCTGCTGAGGGGACGGCTGAATTTCAACGAGAGGCTGGATATGATGCAACCGGTCATCAAAACAAAAGGTAAGCTTGTAAAACATTTGAAATTCCTCTGCCCATCATATAGGTCCTCTGTTACGAAGATATCTTTGCCCCGTGGAATTCAGCTGTCCCTTCTGACTTCGTGCAGGCACACTAAGGCGTGATTGTCACCGATCTCCTTGTGTTTGTGCATCTATGCATGCTGTTTGTCTTTTGATTTAACGTATACTCCATGCAAAGTACCGGCCTGTCCGTCAGTAAACATGTGCGAGCAGTCGCCTGCCCACTGTTTCGTCATACACAGCGATGTGATGAAGTCTGCGTTTTAAGGTTGAAAGTGTATTATTGTCATTTTACCAGGGTGCTCAGTGATCGACAGCAGACAGTAAACGTTGTTAAAATGGTATCGAAAAATTGCACTTCGTTAGTTATTACTTCGGTCGTTTTGGCGTGCGCACAATATGTTCTGTTACTAATAAATTCTTCAACGGGAACTCGTCAACAAAGAAACCTGGAAAATGATTTAGTAAAAATAATAATAGTAATAATTATAATTAATGATTAATTACTTGACATCCAACAACTCTGTACAAAAGACATTTTAAAATAAATGTACTAATCCACTTTCACTCCATACGTGCAGCCTCTGGAACGGCGTTGTGGAACTCAAATTTAACCTCTGTCATATCAGTGATTAGAAAAATAAATCAATTTATTTGTCTGTGAATACACACAAATGTGTTTATTTGTGAATATTGTGTGAATAAAATAGTTAAGTTCCATGAAAAAAAAATCCCTTGCCTGTCATGACCACCCCTTTAAATTGTGGGAGGGTCTCATATTTCAAAAGGGAAACAAATGTAATTGCTAATACTGTGCACTTTTTTATTTTCATTTTATGCACTTTGAGATGTGAGCAAAATGTTTGTTTTTTTATTTCAAAAGTGGGGAAAAAAGTATTGCTACTACTTCAGATTCTGTTCAGTTATAGCTTTTTGTTGTTTTTTTAATACATTTATGATGTGCCTGTGTCAGATTTTTAAAAGGGAAGCAATGAATAAACATTACTTGTTTTTAAATACATTCATTTCTGTAAAAATTTCAAATTTGTCATTACCTGCTGGCTTACCGTCTGCTGATAATGTCTGGCCCAGCTAAATTTCTTGGTGTGAAAATCTGGCACAATTGAAATTGTAATTGAATAGCCCTGTTATAAAGATTTAGCAGAACCTCCTTGGACTTGTACTCCACACATCAAGGAGTTACATAACCTTTCATTCTGTTATAATTTTTATTTGCTTCTGAACACTGTTTGGTAGTTGACTCCGACTCCTAGATCCTTCTGATAAGGTGTAGTTTCAATTTGCAGACTTCCCGTTGTGTATTCAAACCACTGGACTCAAAGCCACTAGTTCTACTGGTTACATAAAGGATAACTCCACTTAAACCACCTGCAGATCTGGCAGCTAGCTTTCTGACATTACTTTCCTATGGAGCATCTCTCTTAACTGTGCATTGTTACATTCATCCCCTGCCAGTGGGGAATTTGCTCACTGCAACAGACTTGTCCCAGCTGCTACATATCCTCCCTGAGACATTTCTGCCATCAGGATTTAAAAACAGTTAATAGAATCATAGCCACCAGTTCAGCTAAATGAGAACCTCACAACCATTGGAACCCAAATAAACTGGAACACTGTAACCACTGACCACTTTTGAATTGTGTTCCCTCATAACTTACCAGCCTGAAAACCTTTGCCCACACTGACAACACCTGGAGAAGATAAAGACCAGAGTGACCACAGAGCCTTAGATAAAGCCATGTCTAACTTGATGTCTAACTTGACAAAAGCAGTTGCTGATCTCGTCACCTGAGGATTTGAAGTTACATGACTAGTAATCGCCTGGAATGAAAAATTATACGACTCTGTGACAACTTTCGAGCACAGTTTCACATTTCCAAAATATCCCAAGCTCACTGTGTGCCATCTAATAGAGCTGGTGCTGTACAAATTGAACAAGTTCACCTACAATCTCTGCCCTGTTTTCTCTTCTCCGTTCTGTTATGGTACATAAAAGATGTATCATTAAACAGATGAGCCTCTGCTGTTTGCGAGATCTAAAACAGGTGAGTGCTCAGTTGTTGTCAGCTTTCATATATGCAGAAGCCCATCCCTACAACTTAAGACAAAATGAAACGTTGTCAGGGAGAATCACAGACTGGTTGGACTGAGTCACTCGAGATGTCAGGCTACATGACTAATGGTCATGTGAGCCAACCACGACTGCCTGTGACTTGTTAAGATTATGTGAATGATATGACGACTGGAAAAATCATGTGGTATGGTATACTGGGCCTTCCACTAAGAAAGAAAATAGAGAATGAGCATTCTAAGCACTACTGCAACATTCAAACTACAGATATTCAATGAAGGTCTTCCAGCAAAGCCTGACATGGATTGTACATTGCATGATTCTTTGATATAAGCTAAGTATAAAATTATAATTTGTGTTGTGACTGTATTTGTTGTTGTGGTTTTTAGGTGGTCTTGTAAGATGAGCTGCCCTTCCTCAATTTATCTGTAGAGCTAACACTGCATGCTGGACACACACACACACACACACACATGCTCCCTCATATCTTTATTTCATTTTTGTTTTCTTGCCTGCCAAAACCTTTGTACCTACATCTCATTCCAAGTACTACGATCTCAGGTTTGTTTCAGAGTATTCCCCAGAATTATTTCAAAAGGTCAGAAAATACAGGAGAAGAGCCATAAATGTGAATTTAAGATTGCTCAGGGTCGTACACAAACAACTCGAAAATGAGCAGTAAATGTCAAATTAACTAAATCGATATTTCATAGATGCATGTACAAATGAAGAAAAACAGTGAAGGCTCCAGGCAGAAATAAAAACAAGTTCTGTGCTCAAAGGCTGTAAATAGAAGAGTCAAATGTGCTACAAGCCCTCAGTGCACTCAACGGCTTCATGGGGTTTTACCAGTAGTGCTTAAAGAAGTGAAGGACATAATTTATAAAATGTGTATATATATATTGTCACGCACAAGCGCATAGGGAGCGGCTTAAGGACCCGATGCGCAGTGCGACATGTTGTGCCAGGGGACAACGCCTGGGTACTAACCTCTCTTTCTTTGCTTTCTCAGAAAAAACGAAGCACCGCCATCGTGACTTTACCGGGACGCCTAAAGAAACCAGTCACTTTTAGGTTCCTTTCTACCCTCTGGTCCCCTCCTGATGATGTCATTTCTCCCATCCACCACCATGATTTCTTCACAGCATCCCATCGCTTCACTTCCGTTCCCACCTCATAAATTGTCTGCCTGCTAACCCTCATATGTCTGATGTATGGTATCACAACCTGTCTGACCTGTTTTTTTGCCTGACGGTATAAGGGGACGGAACCCCAAAACCTTTATCGTTATTTGTCTTCTCTTTACAATATATTATATATATATATATACACTAGGGGGCTTTGCTTGCCAACCCCCCCACCTGTGCTACACGCTGTTGTGAAGAGGGGGGCTGAACGCACCACAAGGAGACACGGTCGCTCCTCCGAAACCCCCTCTTAAACAGTGATATAATGGGAAACAAATATTTTTTTTACCTCCTCTTTGCTCGTTCAGCTGCTGGCTTGCTGCTGCTGCCGTACCACGTGATCTGCATCTCGTACGGCGCTTCGAACGTTTAAAAGCCTGTACAGCATCTGTCCTTTTTTCTCATTGCCTTGTCTCTCTTCTCCTCCAGACATCCTCAAACACTATTTGATCTCTTTTCGCTGTTCTGTTATTTCACCGAGTAATAATTTCCGTTCGTTTGCGCTAATGCGATCTTTTCTATCATTTTTTTGAGACTTTCACATTTTCCTACTTCCATTAACTCTAACCTGCTCTGCATGTGTATCACGCCAACATTTTTGAACTCTTTACGACGTTCTACTTTGTCATCTACTGTTTGTCTTTTTCCAGTCCCAGGTGTGGTTAAATCTCTTGGCACAAACGTCTCATGGGACGTGAAAGTGTCTTTCTGAGAAAGTCACGTCTCGTCTCTCTGAAAAACTATCGTCTCATCCCAGGTTTTTTTTATATACTCTAATAGAGAGATAATATATAT
>JANRMT010052697.1:0-10573 GCA_026402145.1 Polypterus bichir lapradei | reverse complement strand
TATATATATATATATAAAATGTGGCTGGGTGCAGGAAAGACAGGTTGCGGAAATGATAAAAAAAATTGGGGCACCAACTGGGTTGTCCCACTGAACTGAAAGAAGGCCAAAGAAAAATATGCCTCATTTCCACAGATGTGATGGTCATTTACTGGAGCTCCGATTGTAAAAGACGTCTTCTTCTGGGCAGCCGGACTTCCTATATTTCAGAAACCGCAAGAGTCAGGGTAAGTGCCCTCACTGGGCAGTTTTCTGGAGTTGTTGAGAGAGAAGGAGAAGAGAATGTTAGCGACAGTGCTCCCTCTCACCCCGGCGGGTTATCACATACCTCGATTAAGCCCATGAGAAGATCCCCTAACGTGCATGCGTGACAATATATATATTGTCCCAAAACAGCTTCCGATCACTAAGGCTGTCAGAATTGTGTACAATGCTAAACAGCTATGAAAATACCCTAGAGAGAGAGAGTGCATGCAAACAATAAAGGGAAATGGTGGAGTATAAAATGTACTTTTTACAAATACAAAAAAAAAGTTGGTGTACTACTGAGTAACATTAAAACCTCCAGATAGGGAATTACCCTGGATTAAAAGTGTCTTTTGTGTTTGGGTAACTTTACTCACTAATTAGGTAGAGGAGAGATGTGACATCATTGTATTTATACAACTCACATTGTGGCTGTGGTTTTGGAAAAGTGGACTTTTTCTTAAATATTACACCATAACTTTTTAGCATATGGAACTGTATTCGCTGGTTCTCAACTGGTGTTCAAAATTACAAAAACCAAAATCTAGATAGATAGATAGCTAGTACTTTATTTGTCCCAAAAAAGATAATAAACAATGACACAATATTTTTATTACATATAAATTTGTTTGCATAAAAGTACATACAGAGTACCTCAGAAGTAATGGGACAGTTAATGGTATAATCAGCAGTTGCTTCATTTTATATTTTCATTTATTATTTTGCATGCAATCAATAGTCACTACAGCTTTTATTTCACCATGCACTAGTTTTTATTTGCAAAACTCAGTATCACACAAAAATAAATAAATTACAATAATTGTTCAAACAGTTGTTCTTTCCACAGAATTCCATACCTTCTGAAACACACATAGCTCTGAAATTTTAAAAAATTAAGAATCAAAACTATAATAAAAAATAATAATTAAAAAAAAATTCTGTATGGCAAAATTTCGTTGTTTACCGTCCCTTGTGAGATATTTAGTATTGTGTGGGACTTTCTTTGTATTTTGAACATTTAAAGCCTTCTCTTTAGTTTTGGGGCCTGCTTTTGCTGAAGCCAGCAGGTAGTAGTTGGGGACTGGCTGATTTAAGGTGAACTTCTTTTAAAGAAGTCATTGAAGTTCCTGGCTTGGTTTACATTTTTTGTGAGGCCTCACACACCACTGGATATTCATGCTGGATATTCAATTTATTTCAAACTTTTGTTAATGGCTTACAAGGCTGCCAATTGTTGAACTTGCTTTAGTTTCATTTGCTTAATGTTTACTGTGTATTTGACTAGTCAGCTTAATTTTGTTGGTTTAAATTTATTCTTAAGTGGTTACTTAGTGTCATACCAAGTGACTTAAAACAAAGTTAGTTAACTAACATAAGTTAGTTAATGCATTGTTATGGAGAGTATCTAATGACCCTAATTTAGGTATATACTGTAACCTACCAGCATTCCCGCCACACTCACATATCTACAGTATTAACATTCAAATAATATGTCCTCATTTTCTGCATAGGAATGTTTACACTATTGCGTTGCATCCTCCACTTAAAATAAACATTTTTCAACAATTACCCATTTTGCCTTTTCATATATTATGGGTTAGGGGATGTTGTACAAACTGTAAAAGATAAAAAAGCAAACAAAGGAAAGGATTTGGGAAGTCCAGGTAAGTTCCACGTTAATGTGAAGGCCTGCAAAGTAAACAAGATAAACACTGAATGCCAGTTTGAAGTGAGTGCAGTCCTTTCCAGGTTGAGTTCTTTCGCTCTCATTCTTTCTCCGCCTCTTCCATTGTCTTGTCCTCCTACTCTCCATTGGTCTGTTCTCTTCACGTCCCAGGTCATCAGACTGGAGAATTACGTTTGAAGAGGCGTTTGTAGCCAGAGCTGTGGGTACAGCATGGACTGGGCTTAGCGTTCCTTGTTCTGTTGGGTGAATTTTCTCATACACATTTTACTTGGTTCTAGTTTTTTTCCCTGAGGATGAAAATGCAAAAGACAAAAAAAAAATTGTTTCTTTAGCTTAAAAGAAAGTTAAAGTATTTTCTTAGCTATTAAATTTTTTCCGCTTTTCACATGTGAAAAGAACTACTGTAGAATGATGAATCCAATAATAAAAATTCTAAAATTATAACTTAAAAACAGTCTAAATAAACAGTACTGATTATCCATGCTCCTTTATTTGGATTTTAAGATCCATCGTACTGTAGTATCTTGTGACTGTGGATTTGCTGCAATCATTTTATAATCCATTGAGCTTGTTTTGTTAACATTGTTGTACAAAAAGAGGGCTACAGATAAAATAGACACTTTAATTTCTAGTTAGTTTAGTAGCCCTACTTCTTTGACAGCTTGTTTCTTTTATTTTATTTTAACTCTTATGATGGCCAAAATAGAAATTACAGCAAGTAATGCTGGCATAATTCTGATCTTGGATTAATCTGTTTGCAGTCCATGTGTCATTTATTAACTTTGGCAAGTAATTATTCAGCTGTGCTTTTGAAAGTCCAAAATTGACAGATTGGTTCAACATTTGTCAATTTTTGAATAGGGTATTAAAATACAGTGCCTATGAGAAATATTAACCCCTTTGTCATTTTTACTTAATTTATTGTTTTGCAACATCTAGACCAAAATCTAGCCATGTTTTGTGCAAGCCAAACACTCCACATTATCAAAAATACACCATTTCTTTCAAGAAGCATGGTGGCAGCATCATGCTGTGGGAATGCTTCTCTACAGGAGACTTTGGAAGCCTTGTGAAGATAAAAGGTAAAATAAATGTAGCCAAATGCAGGAAACTCCTGGTGGAAAACCTGATGCAGCCTGTAAGAAACCTGCACCTTAAGAGATTTGTTTTCCAGTAAGACAATGACCCCAACCATAAAGCCAAAGCTTTACAAGAATGGCTTAAAAGCAGTTGGTGTGCAAATCTCAATCCAGCAAAGAATTTATGTCCAGACTAGAAAAAGGCTATTCATTTACAATCCTTAGGCAACCTGACACAGCTTGAGCAGAATGGAAAAAAATTGCAGTGCCCAGATATGCAAAGCTGATAGAGACCTGTGGACTCAAGGCTGTTACGGCTGCCAAAGGTGCACCTACTAAATTCTGACTTGAATGGGGTGAATATTTAGGCAATGAATTTTTTGTGCTTTATATTTGCAATTGATTCAGACACTTTGCAGAGATCTGTTTTCACTTTGATGTTAAACAGTCTTTTTCTGTTGATCATGGTCAAAAAAGCCATATTAAATTTACAGTGTTTTACTGTTGTGTAAAAATAAAATGTGAAAACTTCCAATGAGGTGAATACTTTTTATAGGCACAATATGACCACAATGCCTGATTAATTATTTTTAATGCAACTAAAAGGAAATGAAGACTGTTATTTTGAAGTCAACTGTTTATAATATCATAAAATTATATGAACAAAGAAGGTGAGGAGGTTCAGAAATGGATGGGTGGGTAGATGGAATTTCAGTTTCAGCTTTAAATTCCAATTCTCTTTTTTAGTTTTAGCAAGTAAACAATGGCCATATCAGCAGGAGAAATGGTTATGGCATATTTTCTAGCCTTCTTTAATAATTTTCCCTTGAAAAGCAGTAGTCATTTTCCTTGGTTCAGCACTTTCTATCACATTTATGCTCCCTTAGTGGAAATGTAAAGTGGGAATAGGAGCTGTGAAATAATTATTGCAGACATCAGCTCTACACGTCCCTCAGGCAGGTGGTAATGCCCAGAGACATTACATTGAGAGAGCTAAATGCATCCTCCTAGAACTGATCACGAAATATTGGATGGCCCGTTACCACACAGTACACACACAGCCAAATGCCAGTTACCAAATAAGCATTCAGCCCGTTCATCAAACAGCCTCAAAGGTTAAATAGATTTGCTGTGCTTAGGACTACTAGGGCCATTGTGGGTCAATGACAATAGCCTGAAAAGGTCCTCACAATTTTTATATTAAGGAATATTTCTTTTACTCATCCATATTTGCAGTTTCTTCTGAAACTACAGACTGACTGATGAAAATGGAATGTACAATTGAAATTGATTTAAACAGAAACTTAGCCGGAGTTCTGCTCAAAAATTATATGTCAATAATCTTAAACTATTAATTCACAATGTGTACACAAACAAAAAGACAGCTTTAAAATATTTTCTACTATGTATCTATTTATTAAAAATGTAAAACTTATTAAAGGGTTATTTAGAGTAAGTATTGTCCAAACTAAATAACAACTTTTATTTATACAGGTGGAATCCCAGTAAAAAAAAATCACGAGACCATAAAAATATTTTGTTATGGAAAGTGTAGGAGCACTGCATTATTATTAAAAACATTCTTTATACTGAGATTTAAAATTTGTTAAAATGAGATTTGTTTAACATGATATTCTATGAACAGTCTGAAAATTACATTACTTCGGAATTAGCTATAATGGGATTTAACCTGTATAGCACAATTTTTTCTAGAAAAGTAAATAAAATGTACAAATAGTAAAAGCAGCAAAATTGCTAACTTAATTTAGACAGTTTTTTAATCTCCTATGGTTATAAATAAGAAAAGTCAATGAGTGTGGTTATGTGAGCTTTAATAACCCGGTTATTCACAGAAACTCAGTTTCAAAAATGACATGTATACCCTTATTCAGGTTAGAGAAAACAGGTTAACACATGTAAATTTCCCTGTGAGTAGCCCGTTTATGTGGCCACATTGCAGTTGAGGATTTCATAGTTTGCGCATGTCTGTTACACTGTGTTAGCCTGTGCATGTTTGCTTCACATACGCAGCTAGCAACCAACAATGGTCAAAACGTTCACAAAGATAAAATTCCTAAGGCAATTGCTTAGGCTATCGATCGCATTATTCCATCCACTGGCTGAAATAATCTGTCTCAATATTTTAGAAATCAATACATTTATCTTGATTAGCAGAATGTACAGTGCTAAGTTCAGTAGCTCTTAGCAGGCACAGGCGCAATGCCTGTTTTCGGATTCATGGAGACAATTGGTGATATTTAATCTTTTATTTTTATGACATTGAAGCATTTTGCCAAGAGAGAACTTCATAAGGGGAATCCTGCATGTAAACAGAGGTTTTTCAAGAAGGCTTCAGGGTTCTGACTTAACCAGGTTACACACCTCATCCTGGCATTATGTGTGCTAGTTAACACTGTTAATGTTGAGCTTAGACAAATATATGCTCTGGTAGGATATTTAGTGAGTCTCCAGCCAGATTGAGTGTTGGATAAAATAAAGCCCTATGTCCAGGAACACCAACTGGAGGCCTGCAGAACACATCCAGACCACAATCAAATATTCATGGCTCCAAATCAGGTCAGTCATCAAGCGGGGTGGTTTGTGGTGGGGTTAAGGGGGTATCACTACTTCAATTGAACTGTGCTGTTTACATTAGTTTTAGATAAAAACACTTTCATTAATTCAGTGCAGCACAGTCACTTATCTGTTTGTTCAATTCACACAACTCTGTTCTGTATTTCAATGCTACAGGAAGAACAGAAACAACAGGTTTTGTAGTTTTGGAAAGATCTTTTCTGTTGATTTCTAAATATTTGTGCCCTGTTGCTTACTGGCGATTTTTTTTGAGCCTGTATTGTTTGCTTAGTACGTGTACTGAGTTTCATCTCACAATAGCTGTAGATATTCAATGTACGTATAGTGTGTTTTTTTTGCATCAGCATTTATAACTGAAGTTGCGACTTTGACCTGTAAATATGCAGTTGAGAATCTGTAGTAGGGGAACAGCAGAGTGCACGGGAGCAACACAAAAGCAACTGATATAAGTGACAAGTAAGGCATAATACTGGTCTGAACCAAAATCTTCCCATGCAACAAAATTGGTGTACTTTATTGAATTAGGTGTTCTGAATCTATTTCTGATATTGTAATTTCTCTATACAAACCTTTTTCTGCTAGATTCAGTGAAAAATGCTGCTTTGAAAAAGAAAAAATAAATTGTTTTTCATGGGGCATGTGAATGACTGTCATCCTTTCCAGGGTTTGTTCCTGCTTTGCATCCTATGTTCCCTAGGATGGGCTCCAGAAGACCCCTGTGACCCTGTTCAGGACTAAGTGGGTTAGAAAATGACTGACAGACTATTTGTTGTGGTCAGAATATTGTTTGAAGTATATATTGAATTGAAAAATAGCAATCTTTCTTGTTATTTACATTAGTTAAAATGGAAACAACCCAAAACCAAAGTTTGCTATGCATTTTTTGCTCTCAATCAGTATTTTGTTTTCTCTTTTCTTATTCCTTCCAAACAGCCAGGAGTTTTACTTGGATCGTAAGAAAGATTTCCTTTTATTGTCTAGAAGAAAGAAAGTATTTATTTAAATGATTTTTACAGAAATATTAAAGATCAGGTTGATCCATTCATTGTCTTGACCAGGTAACAGGGAAGTGAATGGCGAAAGAATACACAACCTTCCTTTATTGACACAACAAAATTTATTGGTTTGACAGATCTGAGATGGGATAGCAGACATCTGTTAGTTATTCCACAGTGAACACCCTCAGAAGATTATAGGATGAAAAAAACAACCAAGTGACTGCTTTGTGCAAGTAATAATTATATTTAAAACAATAATATCTGTAATGTACAAGTGTTTCAAATCTAAATAATTACTTTTATAATTTTTTTTTTTTTTTAATTTTGGGCTTAAAGGAGAAATTCTTTTCCTACAGTTGGATTTATTACTCTTAAATTTAAAAAGAACACCTAAAACTTTAGACAGGAGCTTTGTAGACCATTGTAATTAAAGCAAAAGTGGCATGTGTTGAGGTACCTGCTGTATATGCCTATCATCACTCCATAAAAAAAATAAAAGCAGCGCATGATGAAAAGGCAATATAGTATTTATATGTAGTTTCCCTTTAATTAAATGGTTGTCCACCTTGAATTATTAGTCACTGTGATTGGCATATGCTGAGTTGCAACTTGGCCATTCAGAGTACTTCACTTGGAATCTTATAGATTAGTTTGGTGGTGTCTTAGCGGTAGAGTAGGAGCTTCATTTGTTAAATGTGAAAGTTTGCGTAATTATATATAAAGTAAGTGGAATTTAATTGTTTGTCCTTAAAGTATATTGTTTATGTGTTTAAGTTTGTAGTTTGTATATATATATATATATATATATATATATATATATATTTCAGTACAGTTTCTAAAATAGATGTTTTGAGGAAGCTACAGCATAGTTGAACACAGTTGAATATTTGAAGTTTTACATATATTGTTTGTTATAGAATTACAGTATTACAGTTTTCTCATGTATAGTATGTATAAATGTTAAGTATAATTTACTTATTTAAGCTGAGTAAATAACTTTATAGTTTTAATGCTCTAGGAATTTCCTGATATTGATGTTATCTTGAGTGTAGTACGCCATCTAGTGGATAAATGAAGTACCTGTTAATAACTAATATTAACATTTAAGAGAAAGAAACTGTGATAACTAATTTATGTTTATTATTTTATTTGGAGCATACCTTCACATTTGTGTAACTTTGGAAGGAATTAATAAATGGACATCTTCATCTGTCTCTGACCGGGTGTGCGTAGTGGTTGTAATTTAATTCTGAACCAACTTAGTTCTTCATTACAGCGCAGGTGAGATTATATGAAATTATATGACCGACAGCATCTATCACCTGACTTTGGACATTCTCTGCCAATACATGAACCTGGTACTCAGCAGTAGTGGGCTGACTTTAATGTTTCTATCAAATCTGTATTATGACCCCTAGCTGCTCTAAAGGCTCCAAGGCCAAATGACCATGCTGCCCCACACCTGGGCATATGACAGTCATTAATATTTACTGGACAAGAGGAACATGCTGCTTTTTGCGTCTAAAGAAGGTACCACTAACCACCCTGGCCAGAACGCTTGTAAAATGGATGAGAAAAGGCAAGATAATCAAGTTTTATCCTAAGATCCTTGATTTTTTTTTTACTGCTGCCAATATTTATATAATCTTTAATATCTGTAATAATAATATTTATTTAATCTTTGTTTATTTTAAGAAAATTACTGCTCATTTATTCTGTAATATTAATAAGATACCAAATCAAGGGGATGAGAGCCGTGGGGACATCTGGCAAGATTGATGAGTATAGCTGAGTGTCATTTGCATAGCTAAGGTAATTTACTTTATGTTTTGGAAATGAACTGGCCTAAAGGAGCTATGTAAAGTGAGAATAATAAAGGGCCTAGAATTGATTCCTATGGCACACCAAATGGAATATCATGCATTTCTGAGGTGCAGTCACTAAGACTAACTTAGAATTTCCTCTGTATTATGCATGATTAAAACCAATGGCTAACACGGTACAACACCTTAGTACTACAACCAGTGTTTATTAAACTTTCCAAATCCAAAACAATATTTTAATCTACGGAACACCTAAGAAAATTAACCCAGAAAAAGGAAAAGGAAATCACCAAATCAAGAAAATGTTTATATAAAATGTAAAAAGATGTAATGATAAAAAAATTTCAGGTTTTCAACATGATAAATGTAAACACATAGATTGCATTTATATGCACACACAAAATTGGGATAAGGTTAGTAGCCTAGTTAAGACAAACCGGATAACTTAAAAACCTCTGTTTACCTGTGCGAGTCAACTTATTGAATTCCAACTTGGAAAAGCACCTTGACGTCATTAAGGTGTGCAAAAAAGAGTTAACTGTCATCATCAGCCGCTATGAATCTGAAAACAAACATGGAGTCTGTGTCTCTTGAGCAGTGTGAGTAACCTTATTTTTAAAAGTAGTTACATTACCAGTTACTTACAAAAAAAAGTCAATTGGTATGTTATATAGTTACTTATTAGAAAATGTAATGCATTGCAAACAGTGCATTACTTTTGTGTTACTTTTTTCTTCTTTTCAATAAAAAAACTGCACAAAAAACTGCACATTTGATTGGTCAGCATTTGTTATCTATACTAATAAAAGGCAAAGCCCTCACTCACTCACTCACTCACTCACTGACTCATCACTAATTCTCCAACTTCCCG
Organism: Polypterus bichir lapradei; assembly: GCA_026402145.1. Lineage (NCBI taxonomy): Eukaryota > Metazoa > Chordata > Cladistia > Polypteriformes > Polypteridae > Polypterus > Polypterus bichir. Next base: position 1,274 of record JANRMT010052697.1, on the reverse strand, counting down.
TGTGGGTAGAAGGCTGAAATTTGGCAGGCTCATTCCTTACAGCTTACTTACAAAAGTTGGGCAGATTTCATTTCGAAATCCTACGCATAATGGTCATAACTAGAAGCTATTTTTCTCTATTTACTGTAATGGAGTTCAGCTGGAGGGGCAGAGTTTCGTATGACATCATCACGCCTCTCACGTAATCACGCATTACGTAGAAAGCCAGGAAGAGCTACAAAACGCGCTTTAGAAAACATGCATTATATAATTAAGAAGGCGGCGAAACAATTAGAAGCGAGCGAGTGACATATAAAACCATATTCAGCGGCTCACGTGAACTGACGCAGTGCGCAGACAAAAAGTAACAGTTCCAAAGAGTGCTGAACAAAAACCGAATTACACTGCTACGCTCAACTAGATAAACCACACGCCGTGGCGCGATAGTAAAGCATTCGCCTGTAGCGCCCACGTCCGAGGTTCGATTCCCGAGAGGGGATGCACTAAGTATGTACGCGCGCTTCTCGATTTATTTTAACCTCGCATCCCCTTAGTTTGAGACGTATGAAAACGCATGCGGTTAACGCAGAAAGACAGATCACCTATTCACCTATTGAAGCTTCATGAATAATGAATACTTTATTCGCGATCAATGATTGTTTTGGTAAAGCCATACTCAGTGTATTCATTAGATGAACGGTAAAAAAGTAAGAGCGAGGGGACGGTAACTTACTGAAGCACACAAGCAAAACCACAATAGCACGCGGGCTCGATGTACTGACTTGCGCGATCACATTCCAAAAGATATTTCTTTTCAAGTTCTATTTAGTCCATACTAGCAAAATACCCGCGCTTCGCAGCGGTGAAGTACTGCCTTAAAATTTTTATTAAGAAGAAAATTAAACCTTTTTAAACTGAGGGAAAATATACCAATAATTATTTGTTAAAGATCTCTTTGTATGCCACGTTGTCAGTTCGGCCCTCCAGTTGTAATATGACCAAGCTATAGCTGTGCGCTGAGCTTACTCTTGAGCATGCAACGTACAGTTGGCCATGTGAACAGTAATCTTGTTTCAAATCTCACAGCTTGGATTGCTGCTGTCATAATCGGTTTGAGTTTCATGGTTTGTTTCAGTTACGACAGTATTTGTAGGACTTGTGTTGAAGAGATATTCGGCATCTGTAAAGCGTTGTAAGTATACAACCAGTTTCATTGATAACTTCACATCCAGCTTTTGAGAGTTTAAACATTTCTAAACATCAAAGTGTCCACTACTGAAATCGTCACCTGTGAA
>JANRMT010052696.1:0-15721 GCA_026402145.1 Polypterus bichir lapradei | reverse complement strand
CCGGCTCCTCCCTTATAAAATGGCCGCGGACACCATCTTGGGTGTCGCGTATATGAACTGTTTTGTTTATATTTTTTGACCAGTGATTTCTTTTGATATTGTGGAGCGTCTACAATATATGGGGCTGGAAAACCCGAAACCTTTATGTTGTGCATTGCTTCATCTTTTACAGTGGCGTAGTCGGCAGGATAAACATCTCGTAATGACAGAGAGACAGGACCTCAACACTGTGCTACAGGGCATGAACGCCCAACTCCATGCCCTGCAGCAAGCGCAAGAAGCCACCAACCGGGAGCTGGAGGCCACGAAGCTCAAGTTGGCAGAAGCTGAAAGAGCACGGACAAATCCACCCAAACCAAAACCTCCCCCTTTGGTACCTATGAGCGAGAGTGACGATGTGGAATCGTACCTTGGGATCTTTGAACGGACTGCCACCCGGAACGAGTGGCAGCGGTCCGAGTGGGCGTCCATCTTGGCGCCCTACCTGAAGGGACCCGCGCAGCGGGCTTGTTATGACCTCCCCGAGGAGGAGGCCGCGGACTACGACCTCCTCAAGGCAGAGATCCTGGCCCGCTACGGCATTACTCCGGGCCAGCAGGCAACAGAATGGAGGAGCTGGCAGTTCGACCCGGAAAAGCCTGCTCGTGCACAGGCTTTCGACTTCTGGGGCAAAATGGGGCATTGGCTGCGGCCTGAAGGTCCCCAGGCCCGGAAAGTCGTCGAGCAGGTGGCCTGTGAAGGCCTGGTGAACGCGATGCCCAGTTCCCTTGCCCAGCAGGTCCGGAGGCACCCCTATAAGGACATGCCAGGCCTCCTCGAAGTCCTCGAGCGTCAGCTCGCGGTCCTCCGAGTCGGGGGGTCAGAAAAGTCTGCCCGTGGTAACTGACAGGGACGGGCGGCCACCCCCGAGCCCCCTCTGTTACAAGTGCGGCGAGGTCGGCCATCTGCTGCCAACTTGTCCCCTGAACGTGGCTACCGAGCCGATGGATTGCACCTGGGCTACTACGGAGAGGTACTGTACCCTGTCGCATCCCTTGGCGAGTCCAAACACGGGAGTGGTTTTATTAAATGGGCACACGGTGGTGGCTTTGTTTGATTCCGGCAGTAACATAACCATTGTCGCTCGCCGTTATGTGTTACCGCAACAATGGCTGAAAAGACACTTACAAGTCACTTGTGTGCATGGGGGGACCAAGTCGTATCGTTCCGCACAGTGTTACATTACCTGGAAGGGGGACCTAACTAAATTGATGGTCGCTGTGTTGCCCGAACCCCCCTATCCAGTAATATTGGGACAAGACTGGTCGAAAACCAACCGCGGTAAAACACAGACCGCTCCCGGGGCCTCGTTGGATCTGGTTATGAGAGGGCAAGGCATCCCTCCCGTGGTCTCCACGCCGTGCACTAGGGCTCTTCGAGAGTTATTTCCCCGGCGACGGACCCTGACCCGGAAGAATCCACCGGGGAAGGAACAAGCCAGGGAACTATCCCAGGAACCAGACCACAAGATCCTCTCGATAGCCTGGGTCACCAGTTTAGATCCACGCCGGCCTCCTTTAAAAGGGAGCAGTGGAACGATGATTCCCTGCGGTTTGCCCGGAATGCGGTGGTTTGGCCTAACAGCTCACAAGCCGACGGTTCCACACCACACGAGCCTTTCCTTGTTATGGAAAATGATCTGTTGTATCGGGTGGCGACCCATGAGGGCGAGGTGCGGAAGTTGCTGTTAGTTCCGCGTACCTTCCGGCGGGAGGTATGCGAATTGGCTCACGCTCACCTCCTTGGTGCCCATCTCGGGACCGAAAAGACTTTGGAGAGGATCAAGCTCCGGTTTTATTGGCCTGGGATTAATGAGGAGGTCCGGCGCTTCTGTCAGTCCTGCCCAGAATGTCAGACTCGCCAGATTCCCAGACGGGACCGTGCTCCTCTTGTCCCTATACCCCTAATCGACATTCCCTTTGACCGTATAGGGGTCGACTTAGTAGGACCCCTGGAGCCCTCAAACCGTGGCTATAAATACATATTGGTTATGGTGGATTACGCCACCCGATACCCAGAGGCGGTTCCCTTGCGCTCCGCTAATACGAAAAACATCGCACGGGAACTAGTAAATTTATTTTCCAGAGTGGTTATACCCAAAGAAGTCCTCACGGACCAGGGAACGCCCTTTACCTCGGATACGTTCAGGGAGGTAGCCAAATTACTCCGAATAAAGCACCTGAAAGCGTCGGTCTATCACCCTCAGACAGACGGGTTGGTAGAAAGATTTAACCACACGCTCAAACAGATGCTCCGCAAAGTAGTCAGCGCGGACGGTAGAGATTGGGATCAGCTCCTTCCACTCATGCTTTTTGCCTACCGGAAGGTACCTCAGGCCTCCACGGGCTTCTCCCCTTTCGAACTGTTGTATGGACGACAACCCTGAGGCATTTTGGATATTTTAAAAGAGGGCTGGGAGGCTGAGGCCCTTCCCTCCTCTAATGTATTGGAGTACGTCGCGCAAATGCGTGATCGACTCACAAAGATCAGGCCCCTCCTAAAAGACCACGTGACTCGTGTGCAGGCAGCGCAGGCCCGGTGCTACAACTGCAACTCTGTCCTTCGAGAGTTCCGCCCGGGGGACCGAGTTATGGTACTTGTTCCTACTTCTCATTCTAAGTTGCTCGCTCACTGGCAAGGGCCATACGAGGTTAAGGAGAGAAAGGGGCTGGTGGACTATTTAGTGAAACAACCCAATAATTGACCAACTGAGAGGATCTACCACGTGAACCTCTTGAAACCTTGGAAAGACCGGGAGGAGATTCCTGACTCCCACAGGTCCCTCTCCCTCTTTTCGTGCATGACTGCCCTTAACCTCGAAGTGGTGAGCGAGTCACCCGGCCGGACCTCGCTGATTGCCCATGATATAGTCACAAACCCCGGAGTAATCGTCCGGGAGAGACCCTATAGACTCCCGGAGGCAAAACGTACCGAAGTGGAATTAGAGGTGCAACGAATGTTGGACATGGGCATAATTGAAGAAAGCCATAGTCCCTGGTCCAGCCCTATCGTCCTCGTTTCCAAGCCAGACGGCTCCTGGAGGTTTTGTAACGATTTCAGACGCCTGAATCAGGTGTCTAAGTTCGATGCCTACCCGATGCCTCGCATTGATGACCTCCTTGAGAGGCTGGGTACGGCCCGATACTTGACTACTCTGGATATGACAAAAGGGTATTGGCAAATTCCCTTAGCGGAATCCGCAAAAGAGAAAACCGCCTTTAGCACCCCTAGTGGGCACTGGCAATATAAGGTCCTCCCATTCGGGCTGCACGGGGCACCCGCAACCTTTCAACGTCTGGTGGATAGAGTGCTGAAACCCCACCAGTCCTATAGTGCCGCCTACCTGGATGACGTTGTCATCTATTCCGGCACCTGGGAGGAGCATCTATTGCAGGTCTCTGCTGTCCTCACGACACTAGCTAAAGCCGGTCTCCGCATAAACCCCCGAAAGTGCTTTTTTGGCTTAAAGGAGGCCAAGTATTTAGGCTACCTGGTGGGACGGGGACAGGTGAGACCGCAGTGTTCAAAAATAAAAGACATCTTGGAATGGCCCCGTCCAAATACCAAGAGACAGGTGCAAGCTTTCTTGGGGTTAGCGGGGTATTACCGCCAGTGCGTGCCCCGTTTCTCCGAAAGGGCTGCGCCCTTGACTAATCTAACAAAGAAGGGTGCTCCCTTATACGTGGTGTGGAATGATAAGGCAGAGCACGCATTCAGTGACCTAAAGAAAGCCCTCACAACGACACCTGTATTAAGGACGCCTGATTTTGCGCTACCTTTTATTCTCCAGACCGACGCTTCGGACACAGGCCTGGGAGCCGTGTTGAGCCAAAGTGTCGATGGTGTCGAACACCCCGTGATGTACCTAAGCCGGAAACTGATGGACCGGGAGACCCGGTACGCAGCAGTGGAGAGGGAAGCTTTGGCCATTAAGTGGGCGGTGACCCATCTACGGTACTACCTGTTGGGTCGCGAATTCACTCTGGTGACTGATCACGGTGCACTTCAGTGGATGTCCCTACATAAAGAGTCGAATCCGCGGGTCACCAGGTGGTTTCTGGATTTGCAACCTTATAAGTTCACCGTCACTTATCGCCGAGGCACCCTTCAGGCCAATGCCGATGCCCTCTCTCGTATCCACGACCTCTCGGTTAGGTCCGCCCGACCTGATGGTCCTGGGCTAAGGGGGGGGGGTATTGTCACGCACGCGCGAGTAGGAGACCGCGGATGGATCCGAACACACCTGGAAAGACATTCGCCGGCAGGGAATGGCGGGGTACTAATTTTCTCCCTTTACTTTCTTCCAGGAAAAGAGACGCTCCGCCACCATAAGCCGGGTTTTGACCGCACTACGGTTACTTCCGCCCTTCCTCCGCCATCTTGTCCTGACGTCAGCAATCCCATCCTCCCTCACGGCTCCTTCCCAGCATTCCTCCACTTCCGGCTCCTCCCTTATAAAATGGCCGCGGACACCATCTTGGGTGTCGTGTATATGAACTGTTTTGTTTATATTTTTTGACCAGTGATTTCTTTTGATATTGTGGAGCGTCTACAATATACGGGGCCGGAAAACCCCAAACCTTTATGTTGTGCATTGCTTCATCTTTTACAATACATATATACATATACACATACATATCTTCATATCTATATACATATATACATATCTATATATACACATATATATATGCATACCTATCTACATCATATATACACACACATATACATACATACATACACAGACACACACATATATATAATTTGTGTGTGTGTATGTATGTATGTATGTATGTATGTATGTGTGTGTGTGTGTGTGTGTGTGTGTGTGTGTGTGTGTATATTGTGGTCCCCGGCCGGGGCTGGAGCCCGGCCGGGACGCCCAGGAGGACGTGAGGAGGGCTTGTGCCTCCTCCAGACCGCGAGGGGGCGTCCGTCCTGGTTCTGTTGGGGACCACGGGTCGAGGGCATGGAAGCCCTACCCTGTAGGGGCCCGTGGTCACCACCAGGCGGCGCCCCGATGCCGGTTTATCCCATCTGGTCCTCGGCCGGGGCTGCAGCCCGGTCGGGACGCCTTGGAGGACCGGAGGAGGGCGTGTGCCTCCTCCAGACCGAGTGGGGGCGTCCGTCCTGGTTATGCAGGGGGCCTCGGGTACAGGGCTTGGAAGCCCAGCCCTGCAGGGACCCGTGGCCACCGCCAGGCGGCGCCCCAGTGCCTAATTATCCCGAGAGCCCGGCACTTCCGCCACACCAGGAAGTGCCGGGGGGAAGACGACTGGGGATGCACGGACGGCTTCCAGGTGCGCAGCCGGCACTTCCGCCACACAGGGGTGTGGCCAACGTCAGGTGCCGGGAAGCAGCTGGAGTTCATCCGGGTCCCCATAAAAGGGGCCGCCTCTCTCCAGTCAGGAGGTGGAAGTCGGGAGGAAGCAGACGGAGCTGGAGAGTGAGGACGGGAGGCGGCCAGGAAGGCACAGAGACTGTGGGCCCTGGACTTTGGGGAAATCGGTGCTGGAGGCACTGGGGTTGTGAGTGCACAGGACTTTGTAAATAGTGTATAGCAAAAATAAACGTGTGTTGGGTGAAGCCATGTTGTCCGTCTGTCTGTGCCGGGGCCAGCGTTCACAATATATATACAATATAGATAGGTCTGTGTGTGTGTGTGTGTATATATATATATATATATACACATACATACAAACATACACACAGGTATATATATATATGTGTATATATATATGTGTGTTTATATGTGTGTGTATAGCTTTGGTCACTGAGTGCAAGGGAAAAATAATAAAATGTAGTCTATAAGTTATTAAACAGTAAAACATTAACGTTTTAAGAAGTAAAGGTACATTGAGCACTACTGGAGTGGTTGCGGGTAAACTACATTTTAAAGACAGTGTAACAGAACAGGTAAGTAGTACTAACAGCAGCTAAAATGTATATGGATCATCTCTCGGTAGTAGATCCCTTTTGAAAGGCGCTACACGACGGCTGTGATATAGAAATTACATTTTCTATGTGAACGTCCAAATTTCTGCCTCTGGTAATGTGCCTTAACGGCATTACCAGCAATTAAAGAAAATTAGTTTTGTGTCCTCTGCAGTGTTAAGAGAGAAAGGCTTTGGTTTGGGATAAAAGGAAAAAGGTGTAAAGAAAGGAAAGTTGCCTTTTTCTTTTATATAGTATAGAGAGATGTTTTCGCTGACGATGTGAGCGCCTTTTGGGGACAGTCGCGGTGGGTCTTGTGCAGACTGGTGAGACGTCCCAGCTATTAATCGGCTGTGATGGCACTGTCAGTCCTCCACTCCTGTGCGTGTCTTCATAATCCGAGCTGACGACCTCATAATCGTATACGTGCAAAATAAAGTGCGAAGCGCCTTAATATTATTTTGCCGCGGTGTAGAAAAGGGATCCTGTGTTTGCACTTGTCTGGGCTATAGCTCAGGGGGAGGATGAAAAAAATTAAAAGTGCTCACTTTGACTTAAGGCAGAATCGCAGTCAGCGTCTCAAAGGCCGGCACAGCTATGCGCGCGCGCCGGCTGCTCGACTTTTGCTGGGCAGGAGACGGCACTTTTTGCAGACACGTTCACGATATCAAAAGTCTCCGCGCTCTTTGGAGGTCATTCATATACAGTGGTGTGAAAAACTATTTGCCCCCTTCCTGATTTCTTATTCTTTTGCATGTTTGTCACACAAAATGTTTCTGATCATCAAACACATTTAACCATTAATCAAATATAACACAAGTAAACACAAAATGCAGTTTTTAAATGATGGTTTTTATTATTTAGGGAGAAAAAAAAATCCAAACCTACATGGCCCTGTGTGAAAAAGTAATTGCCCCCTGAACCTAATAACTGGTTGGGCCACCCTTCGTAGCAATAACTGCAATCAAGCATTTACGATAACTTGCAATGAGTCTTTTACAGCGCTCTGGAGGAATTTTGGCCCACTCATCTTTGCAGAATTGTTGTAAGTCAGCTTTATTTGAGGGTTTTCTAGCATGAACCGCCTTTTTAAGGTCATGCCATAGCATCTCAATTGGATTCAGGTCAGGACTTTGACTAGGCCACTCCAAAGTCTTCATTTTGTTTTTCTTCAGCCATTCAGAGGTGGATTTGCTGGTGTGTTTTGGATCATTGTCCTGTTGCAGCACCCAAGATCACTTCAGCTTGAGTTGACGAACAGATGGCCGGACATTCTCCTTCAGGATTTTTTGGTAGACAGTAGAATTCATGGTTCCATCTATCACAGCAAGCTTTCCAGGTCCTGAAGCAGCAAAACAACCCCAGACCATCACACTACCACCACCATATTTTACTGTTGGTATGATGTTCTTTTTCTGAAATGCTGTGTTCCTTTTACGCCAGATGTAACGGGACATTTGCCTTCCAAAAAGTTCAACTTTTGTCTCATCAGTCCACAAGGTATTTTCCCAAAAGTCTTGGCAATCATTGAGATGTTTCTTAGCAAAATTGAGACAAGCCCTAATGTTCTTTTTGCTTAACAGTGGTTTGCGTCTTGGAAATCTGCCATGCAGGCCGTTTTTGCCCAGTCTCTTTCTTATGGTGGAGTCGTGAACACTGACCTTAATTGAGGCAAGTGAGGCCTGCAGTTCTTTAGACGTTGTCCTGGGGTCTTTTGTGACCTCTCGGATGAGTCGTCTCTGCGCTCTTGGGGTAATTTTGGTCGGCCGGCCACTCCTGGGAAGGTTCACCACTGTTCCATGTTTTTGCCATTTGTGGATAATGGCTCTCACTGTGGTTCGCTGGAGTCCCAAAGCTTTAGAAATGGCTTTATAACCTTTACCAGACTGATAGATCTCAATTACTTCTGTTCTCATTTGTTCCTGAATTTCTTTGGATCTTGGCATGATGTCTAGCTTTTGAGGTGCTTTTGGTCTACTTCTGTGTGTCAGGCAGCTCCTATTTAAGTGATTTCTTGATTGAAACAGGTGTGGCAGTAATCAGGCCTGGGGGTGGCTACGGAAATTGAACTCAGGTGTGATACACCACAGTTAGGTTATTTTTTAACAAGGGGGCAATTACTTTTTCACACAGGGCCATGTAGGTTTGGATTTTTTTTCTCCCTAAATAATAAAAACCATCATTTAAAAACTGCATTTTGTGTTTACTTGTGTTATATTTGACTAATGGTTAAATGTGTTTGATGATCAGAAACATTTTGTGTGACAAACATGCAAAAGAATAAGAAATCAGGAAGGGGGCAAATAGTTTTTCACACCACTGTATATCTATACTAATAAACGGCAAAGCCCTCACTCACTGACTCACTGACTGACTGACTGACTGACTCATCACTAATTCTCCAACTTCCCGTTTAGGTAGAAGGCTGAAATTTGGCAGGCTTATTCCTTACAGCTTCCTTACAAAAGCTGGGCAGGTTTCATTTCGAAATTCTACGCGTAATGGTCATAACTGGAAGCTGTTTTTCTCCATTTACTGTAATGGAGTTGAGCGCGAAAGCCGTGGGGGCGGAGTTTCGTGTGACATCATCACGCCTCCCACGTAATCACGCAGTAGGTAGAAAACCAGGAAGAGCCCCAAAAAGCGCTGAAGAAAACATGCATTATATAATTGAGAAGGCAGCAAAACAATAAGAAGCGAGCGAGTGACATATACAACCATATTCATGAGTTCTGCTACTTCGGAAACAAAGCACGATGTAAACCTAAACTTTAAATTAAGTTCATAGACAGGTTGCCGCTAGCGTTTGTAATTTAGTGCCTGCCCATATAAGGCCGTCCGTCAGCGGCAATCCAATAGAAGGGTGGTGTTTGGCACAAACTCAGCGAAACTGCGAGAGAAAGTTTTAAGTGCCGGGACTTAACATTAGATACAGCCATGGACATAGCACGACATGGCACCAGCACAGCTGGGAAACTTCGATGCATGTACACCGAGCGGCTCACGTGAACTGACGCAGTGCACAGACAAAAAGCAACAGTTCCAAAGAGTGCTGAACAAAAACCGAATTACACAATTGAAAAGGCAGCAAAAAAATATGAAGCGTCTGATACATACAAGATAAGTATGTAATAAGTGCAGCTACTGCAGAAACAAAGCACACGGTGGAAAAAGTGAATGTCCCGCTAAAGGAAGACAGTGTTAAAAAAAAAACCCGTGCATGCAGTGTGTCAGGTCTCAGATAAAGAAGAAGACGAGCTGTTTATTGATGCAGTAAGAAACGAATCTTTTTCATAGCTTCTTTAACACACTACGTCTCCGCTGCTATACGCGGGTATATATATATGTATTGTGATGATTATTCCTTTTAAAAGAATACTGCACAAAACAAAACAAAGTTTTGGGGACCGTCCCCATATATTGTCTTCCAGACAATTAAAGAAAAAATGATTCAGAGTTTATCAAAGACCAAACAATGAACAGTTTACTTGAATCAAAATGGTGACTTTATACATGAAAGGATTATGGGACAGGAAATGGTTGGCAAGAAGTGACGTTGTAAACAGGAACCGGAAACAATGTCATCATGATGGGACGGAAGTGAGGTGAATTGATGGAGCCGGATGTGACGTCATCATGGTGGGCCGGAAGTGACGTCGTCGCGGCCATTTTGGAATCCGGATGTGGAGGAATTATTTTTCTTCAAGTTTTCTGTTGAGCAAAAGAGATTCAGGTAAGTACCACGTGACAACCCTCTATCTCGCGATGTTTCACTCACCTTTAGGCTCTTTGACTGCCTCCTAATCGCACATGTGTGACATGACCCCCCCCTCAGCCCAGACCCCTCGGGTCGGGCGACCTGCACCGAGAGGTCGTGGACACGAGAGAGAGCATCTGCGTTGGCCTGTAAGGAACCTTTACGATAAATGACACTGAAACGATAAGGCTGAAGATGTAAAAACCACCTAGTGATGCGAGGGTTAGACTCCCGATGAAGGGACATCCACTGTAAAGCAGCATGATCCGTCACCAGAGTAAACTCACGCCCCAGTAGGTAGTACCTCAAAGACGTGACAGCCCACTTAATCGCCAAGGCTTCTCGCTCCACCGCAGCATACTTGGTCTCCCGGTCCAGCAGTTTCCGGCTCAGGTACATAACAGGGTGTTCAGCACCATCAACGCATTGGCTCAGCACGGCACCCAATCCTGTGGCCGATGCGTCGGTCTGGAGGATGAAAGGAACAGAAAAATCAGGAGATCTTAAAACAGGTGCTGAAGTAAGGGCCAATTTTAAGTCACTGAATGCTTTCTCAACCGAAATGTCCCATACCACTTTTAAAGGTGCTCGTTTCCTTGTTAAATTAGATAAGGGCGCAGCAATTTCTGAGAAATGCGGTACAAAACGACGATAGTAACCTGCTAATCCCAAAAATGCTTGTACCTGCCGCTTATTCATTGGACGGGGCCAATTTAGAATGGCATCAATTTTGGAACATTGTGGTTTAACAACACCCCCTCCTACTAGGTAGCCCAAATATTTGGCTTCTCTTAATCCAAAAAAACATTTCTTCGGATTAATTCGAAGACCAGCAGACGCTAGCGTGGAGAGTATTGTTTTAACCTGCCATACATGATCCTTCCACGTGCTGGAATAAATGACCACATCATCTAAGTAGGCAGCACTATATGAATTGTGGGGCCTTAGCAGTGTGTCTACCAGACGTTGGAAGGTAGCTGGTGCCCCGTGCAAGCCAAAAGGAAGGACCTTGTATTGCCAATGTCCACTGGGTGTACTAAAAGCGTTTTTTTCTTTGGCGGAGTCCGCTAAGGGAATTTGCCAATACCCTTTCGTCATGTCAAGAGTAGTTAGGAATTGAGCGCTCCCCAGCCGATCAAGTAAATCATCCACCCGCGGCATAGGGTACGCATCAAATTTAGAGACCTGATTAAGTCGTCGAAAGTCATTACAAAACCTCCACGACCCATCTGGTTTAGAAACTAAGACAATTGGACTAGACCAAGGGCTATGACTTTCCTCAATAACCCCTAATTCTAGCATTCGTCTAATTTCCAACTCTACTTCCGCTTTCTTTGCCTCCGGGAGCCTATAAGGTCTCTCTCTGACAATCACTCCAGGGTTAGTAATAATATCATGAACAATCAACGCAGTACGTCCTGGTATCTCGTCCACAACTTTAGGGACGGACAAGATAGCCTTCTCGAGATCTTGTCGTTGTTTGGGTGTCAAATCGGGACCAAAATTAAGACGGGCACATGACATAAAAAGAGAACGAGGCTGATTGGACGAGGGATCATGTTCCCTGTCCTTCCATGGTTTCAGCAAATTAATATGATATACTCGTTCAGTAGGTCGCCGATTAGGTTGTTTAACCAAATAATCAACGAGACCTTTTCTTTCTTTAATTTCATAAGGGCCTTGCCAATGTGCTAACAACTTTGAATGAGAAGTTGGGACGAGTACCATCACACGATCACCCGGGACAAATTCCCGAATGGTGGTGTTTCGGTTATAATAACGGGACTGCGCTGCTTGTGCCTTTTCCAAATTTTCTTTTAGAATCGGTCTGATTTTCTCTAGTCTATCGCGTAATTGCGCGATATATTCAAGAATATTTGAAGTTGGGAGGACCTCCTCTTCCCATCCTTCTTTTAACATATCCAAAAGCCCTCTGGGTTGTCTTCCATACAATAATTCAAAGGGAGAGAAACCAGTAGAGGTCTGAGGGACTTCCCGATAAGCAAACAAAACGAGAGGAAGCAACTGATCCCAGTTTCTTCCATCCTCGTTAACTACCTTGCGTAACATCTGTTTCAAAGTCTGATTGAAACGCTCCACTAACCCGTCAGTTTGGGGATGATAGACAGACGTTTTCAGATGTTTTATTCGGAGTAATTTGGCTACTTCCCTGAACGTCTCCGAAGTGAAAGGAGTCCCTTGGTCCGTTAAAACCTCTTTGGGAATCCCCACACGAGCGAATATCCCTACTAATTCCCGTGCGATGTTTTTTGTATTAGCTGAGCGCAATGGGACAGCTTCCGGAAAGCGCGTGGCATAATCAACTAGCACCAAAATATATTTAAATCCTTTTAACGAGGGTTCCAATGGTCCTACGAGATCGATACCGACTCGTTCAAAAGGGATATCAATAAGGGGAAGGGGAACGAGAGGAGCTCGCGTCCGTCTAGGAATCTGGCGAAGTTGACACTCAGGACAAGAAGCGCAAAATCGCCGGACCTCCTCGTTAATTCCCGGCCAATAGAATCGGAGCTTTATTCTCTCTAACGTTTTGTCGGAGCCTAAGTGGGCTCCTAGAAGGTGAGCGTGTGCTAATTCACACACCTTTCGCCGAAAAGTGCGTGGAATTAACAACAACGTTCGCACTTCTCCCTCGTGTTCTGCCACTCTATATAATAATTCGTTTTTAAGCACAAAGAACGGCATCGGTGGCATGGGATCCAGGGTTGTATAACCCTCGGTGGATACTACTGCATTCCTAATATTTTTTAAGGAATCATCGTTCCATTGTTCCCTTTTAAAAGATGATGGTGTTAATAGAAATTGGGCAGTTAAATCTTGTATAGGGTCTTGCGCGACCTTAAGGGGTGTGGTTTCTGTCTCCACGTCTTCTGCGTTAACTGCACTAGTTCCCGCAGAGGTCGATGGGACATCAATTTCTTCACATTGGGTACCCGTATGGGTCCGTGCTACTGTGGGACATGGCGTGGAGGCAGTCGGAGCAGTATTCTCCATTACTAAGCCTAAATGTTTCTTAGGTACAGTTACGTTATTACCGCTGGTAATTTGATTCCAGTCTCTACCCAATATAACTGGAAAAGGAGGATCCGGTAATACAGCCATGGTCATGCTCGTTAGGTGATGATTTACTGATACCACACATCTGGCCGTTTTATAATACCGGATGTCCCCATGAATACATTTTAGACTAGTTTTTATCCTAGTCCACTGTTGCGGTAAAACGAAACGGGTGGCAACAATGGAAATGTTACTCCCGGAATCAAACATTGCTCTTACCTTCCTGCCATTTATATTAACTGCACCTGTATATGGAAGAGATAAAGGATTAGTCACAGTGGCACAATACCTTTCTCCCTTAACTAATGAGCAATCCATGGGTTCGATGGTACAGTTGGGGGACAGATGTCCAATCTCCCCACACTTGAAACAGCGGGGAAGACTAGCACCTCTGTCCCGTTTACGGACGGCAGGCTCGGGAGCTTGTCGGGTGGGCTCAGGAGTTGCCCCACGTGCCTGTTGGGTTCGGCGAGAGAACCGTTCTGATTTCCCTGATTTGCAAGCCGCCCAGTGACGCTCAGTGATCTGGATTAAGGAGTCCATGTCCTCAAAATTATGTTTCCGTACTTGCTGGGCGATATGGTCAGGGAGGGCATGCACAAAAGTTTCACACGCTAGTAGCTCGGCCATCTTATGTGAATTATTAATATCGGGCCGTAGCCAGCGACATACTTTTCCCCAGGCTTCAAAGCCCTGGGTTCTTATCGGTCTCTCGGGATCAAACTGCCACTCCCTCCATTCTCTTGCCTGCTGTTCCGGAGATACGCCGTAGCGCTTGAAGACCTCCTTTTTTAGAGCGTCATAATCAGCTGCCTGCTCCTCAGTTAGATCATAATAGGCTCTCTGCGCCGTTCCCTTCAGGTAGGGAGCCAGTATGTACGCCCATTCCGACCTCGGCCATGCGTTCCGCTTAGCGGTACGCTCAAAGATCAAAAAGTATGTCTCAATGTCGTCCGATTCTGTTAATGTGGCGATAGCAATAGGTGGTGGTGGCCGAGCGACCTCCGTCCGTACACCTGTAGCAGCAGCAGCAGCCCGAGCGTTGGCTTCTGCTACTTGGGTCCTTGTCTCACCCATCTGTATTTTTAAAGTTTGTAGATCGGCCATGATGGTGTTCAGAACTGTGTTCAGATCCTGTTCCTCCGACATCTTTAAATAGACGAAGAACAATCCTGCCGGCTACGCCAATTGTGATGATTATTCCTTTTAAAAGAATACTGCACAAAACAAAACAAAGTTTTGGGGACCGTCCCCATATATTGTCTTCCAGACAATTAAAGAAAAAATGATTCAGAGTTTATCAAAGACCAAACAATGAACAGTTTACTTGAATCAAAATGGTGACTTTATACATGAAAGGATTATGGGACAGGAAATGGTTGGCAAGAAGTGACGTTGTAAACAGGAACCGGAAACAATGTGATCATGATGGGACGGAAGTGAGGTGAATTGATGGAGCCGGATGTGACGTCATCATGGTGGGCCGGAAGTGACGTCGTCGCGGCCATTTTGGAATCCGGATGTGGAGGAATTATTTTTCTTCAAGTTTTCTGTTGAGCAAAAGAGATTCAGGTAAGTACCACGTGACAACCCTCTATCTCGCGATGTTTCACTCACCTTTAGGCTCTTTGACTGCCTCCTAATCGCACATGTGTGACAGTATATATATACCCCGATCTACATACTCGAATAATGAATACTTTATTCGCAATCAATGATTGTTTTGGTAAAGCCATACTCAGTGTATTCATTAGATGAACGGTAAAAAAGTAAGAGCGAGGGGAGGGTGACTTATTGAGGCATGCAGGCAAAACCACAATAGCACGCGGGCTCGATGTACGAAAAAATATATCTTTTCAAGTTCTATTTAGTCCATATGTGTCAAACTCAAGGGCCACGGGCCACATCCGGCCCGGCGTGTAATTATATCCAGCCCGCGAGATCATTTTATATACTGTATTATTCTTATTAATGGCCCGGGTATATGAAGCGCTGGTAACACAGTAAACTACAGATCCCATAATGCAGCGCTTCAGCTGCCTTGCCGAACACTTACCGCGTTAATCAAGTCTAGCTTGCAAGTTATTGCGAAGCTAGCCCACACGATGCTGAAGAGAAAAGTTGATTCTGAAAATAGAGCCTTTAAAAACCGATGGGAGGCTGAGTATATGTTTACTGACATTGCCGGTAAACCCGTGTGTCTCATTTGTGGAGCTAATGTGGCTGTAATTACAGAATTTAATCTAAGACGGCACTATGAGACAAAACATCAGGGTAACCTGAAAGACCTGAATGCAATGCAGAAGATACAGAAAGCAGAAGAATTAAATAAGAATCTGACACTTCAGCGGACGTTTTTACCCGTGCACAATCACAAAGTGATTTCAAGTGAAGCTGCTTTTATGGGAGACACAAATGCACCAGTGCAACTTGCCCCACCTTCCCTGTTGCCAAGTAATGTTGAACCAAGTCGTCACTACGGTGTTCCCAAATACGCACTTTGCTGATAAACTGAGTGCACTGAGTTTGCACGGCGCTTTGGTGACTTTGAAGAACAAAAAAAGTCCGTCTACATGCGGCTCAAACCTTGTGCATGTTTGGTAGCACATATCTGTGTGAGAAGCTCTTCTCAGTGATAAAGACTAACAAAACAGCACACAGGAGTCGCCTCACTCATGAGCACCTGCAGTCCATCCTGAGAAGCTCCACAACACAGAACCTCACACCAAACATAAACGAACTTGTTGCCAAAAAAAGATGCCAGGCGTCCAGCTCTAAAATGACATATGAGCAAAGACAACTGAATGATTTGATTTGTTATTGCTGAAAGGAACACATTTTATTTATATTTCCAGGTTTTGTTATGCAGCATGTTCATATTTGAATTTGTATAATTTTGACAGGATATATTTTTAT
>JANRMT010052694.1:0-11262 GCA_026402145.1 Polypterus bichir lapradei | reverse complement strand
AATGCAGTTTTTAAATGATGGTTTTTATTATTTAGGGAGAAAAAAAAATCCAAACCTACATGGCCCTGTGTGAAAAAGTAATTGCCCCCTGAACCTAATAACTGGTTGGGCCACCCTTAGCAGCAATAACTGCAATCAAGCGTTTGCGATAACTTGCAATGAGTCTTTTACAGCGCTCTGGAGGAATTTTGGCCCACTCATCTTTGCAGAATTGTTGTAATTCAGCTTTATTTGAGGGTTTTCTAGCATGAACCGCCTTTTTAAGGTCATGCCATAGCATCTCAATTGGATTCAGGTCAGGACTTTGACTAGGCCACTCCAAAGTCTTCATTTTGTTTTTCTTCAGCCATTCAGAGGTGGATTTGCTGGTGTGTTTTGGGTCATTGTCCTGTTGCAGCACCCAAGATCGCTTCAGCTTGAGTTGACGAACAGATGGCCGGACATTCTCCTTCAGGATTTTTTGGTAGACAGTAGAATTCATGGTTCCATCTATCACAGCAAGCCTTCCAGGTCCTGAAGCAGCAAAACAACCCCAGACCATCACACTACCACCACCATATTTTACTGTTGGTATGATGTTCTTTTTCTGAAATGCTGTGTTCCTTTTACGCCAGATGTAACGGGACATTTGCCTTCCAAAAAGTTCAACTTTTGTCTCATCAGTCCACAAGGTATTTTCCCAAAAGTCTTGGCAATCATTGAGATGTTTCTTAGCAAAATTGAGACGAGCCCTAATGTTCTTTTTGCTTAACAGTGGTTTGCGTCTTGGAAATCTGCCATGCAGGCCGTTTTTGCCCAGTCTCTTTCTTATGGTGGAGTCGTGAACACTGACCTTAATTGAGGCAAGTGAGGCCTGCAGTTCTTTAGACGTTGTCCTGGGGTCTTTTGTGACCTCTCGGATGAGTCGTCTCTGCGCTCTTGGGGTAATTTTGGTCGGCCGGCCACTCCTGGGAAGGTTCACCACTGTTCCATGTTTTTGCCATTTGTGGATAATGGCTCTCACTGTGGTTCGCTGGAGTCCCAAAGCTTTAGAAATGGCTTTATAACCTTTACCAGACTGATAGATCTCAATTACTTCTGTTCTCATTTGTTCCTGAATTTCTTTGGATCTTGGCATGATGTCTAGCTTTTGAGGTGCTTTTGGTCTACTTCTCTGTGTCAGGCAGCTCCTATTTAAGTGATTTCTTGATTGAAACAGGTGTGGCAGTAATCAGGCCTGGGGGTGGCTACGGAAATTGAACTCAGGTGTGATACACCACAGTTAGGTTATTTTTTAACAAGGGGGCAATTACTTTTTCACACAGGGCCATGTAGGTTTGGATTTTTTTTCTCCCTAAATAATAAAAACCATCATTTAAAAACTGCATTTTGTGTTTACTTGTGTTATATTTGACTAATGGTTACATGTGTTTGATGATCAGAAACATTGTGTGACAAACATGCAAAAGCATAAGAAATCAGGAAGGGGGCAAATAGTTTTTCACACCACTGTGTGAATATATATATATATATATTATTATTATATATATATGTAGCGCTTTCTTTACCCTTTAGCCATAGGATAGCGCCCTAAGTTCGTAAACTCTATTTCCCTAAGCTGATTTATGAAAACCCCTTTAATTTTAAATATGTGTTTTTAGAGGATAAATTAGAATCCCTTAACTAATACCTACTCCCCAGTAATAAGCTGCCAGCTGTTTCACAAGTAGTAACTTGTAACACAATTCACAATACAAATATGTTCCCAAAAATACAACAAAATTTATTGACTAAATTGGAAAAATATCTAAAAAAAAAAAACAAAACTATTTATAGTTAAGACCAATCAAAATTTCCACAAATAACATTACAGAAATTAGAAAACTCATGCAAATTGCAGTATATTTACCCTTCACAACAAACACCTATAGGTTCAGGCAGTGTACTTAAACCTTACAAATGTACTTTTAACTGTTTGCTTTTACCAGCACCTAAAACATCCCACTGTTAAAGAAAAACACAATAACCAAATCTATAATATGAGTAAACTTAACTACTAAAGCCTCACTTTAACTTAACTTTAGGGGCCCACAGACACACACCCACCCACAAGCCAGCGGCCATAAAAATAAAAATAATATTAACAAGAACTCCCCTCGTTGCAGGCCTGGTTGACGCTCTGGAACGTGGTGGCCAAAAACGTTAAAGCCCGTTCACTCTAACGAGCCAACATAAAAGGTCAAAAAATATGAGAAAGGAAATCATTACTTTCCACAAAAAAGGTGAGGGCTACAACCAATTTGAGTATAACTGAAGATTTTGTGATCTAAGTTATATTATTAACCTTAATTTCATGTTATAGAGTTAAACATGTGTTCAATAAAACTCAGCCTTGTGAAAATTTTGGAAATTGTTCTTTTGTTCATTTAGCTACTGATTAAATTCATACTTTTAAAGGGGGTGTACTCATCTATGCTGAGCACTGTATATATACACACACACACACAAACACACACACATATATATATATATATATATATATATATATATATATATATATATATATATATATATATATACTGTATATACATACATACACACACACACACAGTTAGGTCCATAAATATTTGGACAGAGACAACTTTTTTCTAATTTTGGTTCTGTACAATACCACAATGAATTTTAAATGAAACAACTCAGATGCAGTTGAAGTGCAGACTTTCAGCTTTAATTCAGTGGGTTGAACAAAAAGATTGCATAAAAATGTGAGGGAACTAAAGTATTTTTTAACACAATCTCTTCATTTCAGGGGCTCAAAAGTAATTGGACAAATTAAATAACTGGAAATAAAATGTTCATTTCTAATACTTGGTTGAAAACCTTTTGCTGGCAATGACAGCCTGAAGTCTTGAACTCATGGACATCACCAGATGCTGGGTTTCCTCCTTTTTAATGCTCTGCCAGGTGACTTTCAGTTGCTGTTTGTTTGTAGGCCTTTCTGTCCAAAGTTTAGTCTTCAACAAGTGAAATGCATGCTCAGTTGGGTTAAGATCAGGTGACTGACTTGGCCATTCAAGAATTTTCCACTTCTTTGCTTTAATAAACTCCTGGGTTGCTTTGGCTGTATGTTTTGGTCATTGTCCATCTGTATCATGAAATGCCGCCCAATCAATTTGACTGCATTTAGCTGGATTTGAGCAGACAGTATGCCTCTGAACACGTCAGAATTCATTTGGCTGCTTCTGTCCTGTGTCACATCATCAATAAACACAAGTGTCCCAGTGCCACTGGCAGCCATGCACGCCCAAGCCATCACACTGCCTCCACCGTGTTTTACAGATGATGTGGTATGCTTTGGATAATGAGCTGTTCTACGCCTTCTCCATGCTTTTTTCTTGCCATCATTCTGGGAGAGGTTGATCTTGGTTTCATCTGTCCAAAGAATGTTTTTCCAGAACTGTGCTGGCTTTTTTAGATGTTCTTTAGCAAAGTCCAATCTAGCCTTTCTATTCTTGAGGCTTATGAGTGGCTTGCACCTTGCAGTGCACCCTCTGTATTTACTTTCATGCAGTCTTCTCTTTATGGTAGACTTGGATATCGATACGCCTACCCCCTGAAGAGTGTTGTTCACTTGGTTGGCTGTTGTGAAGGGGTTTCTCTTCACCATGGAAATGATTCTGTGATCATCCACCACTGTTGTCTTCCATGGACGTCCGGGTCTTTTTGCGTTGCTGAGTTTACCAGTGCTTGCTTTCTTTCTCAGGATTTACCAAACTGTAGATTTTGCCACTCGTAATATTGTAACAATTTCTCGGATAGGTTTTTTCTGTTTTCGCAGCTTAAGGATGGCTTCTTTCACCTGCATGGAGAGCTTCTTTGACCGCCTGTTGTCTGTTCACAGCAAAATCTTCCACATGCAAGCACCACACCTCAAATCAACTCCAGGCCTTTTATCTGCTTAACTGATAATGACATAACGACGGACTTGCCCACACCTGCCCATGAAATAGTCTTTGAGTCAATTGTCCAATTACTTTTGAGCCCCTGAAATGAAGGGATTGTGTTAAAAAAATGCTTTAGTTGCCTCAAATTTTTATGCAATCTTTTTGTTCCACCCACTGAATTAAAGCTGAAAGTCTGCACTTCAACTGCATCTGAGTTGTTTCATTTAAAATTCATTGTGGTAATGTACAGAACCAAAATTAGAAAAAAGTTGTCTCTGTCCAAATATTTATGGACCTAACTGTGTATATAAATACATACACACACACACACACACACACAAACAGATTAACAGTGACTTCATATTTTCCTACCCATAAATCTGAGCAGAAATTCATGTAAACAGGTCAATGTGAGAAGGTGAAATGTCATTCGCTGAAAACATGTAGAAATCAATGGGTCTAATTTAAATGGCTATACATACAGGTTTAAGTTTTATGATGAATATTGTCACAGTAGTATAAATTTATATTTCACATTGATTGCCTCAAGTTTATTTTTTGTATTTGGCCACATTGTGGGACTGCAGTAAAGAAATCCACTGAGCCTACAACTATTTGTTTTGAACAAATGGTTCAGGCATATTTGTTTTCAGGTTAAGACATGGTTTGACTCTTTTTTTAGTGTTTTCTTGGATGTAGAATTAAAGCCATTCAATGCATATTTAATTCCTGGTTAAGTATACATTCTCCACCAAATAAAAATTTGCTTGTCCTCTTGATAGGGATGCTGAGATCTGCTTCTCAGTTTACTAAGATATAAAGCAATGAATCATAGCTTCTTTTACTATTAAAAAGCTGAATGAAATATAAGCTCTCCCACTGAAATGACAAAGAAAGGAAATACCCAGTAATAAACATGTATGGCAGCAGCAGCTCTACTAAATTGTAAATGACTAAACATTCTTCGCTTAGAAGTGATACAGAACAATGCTGGCCAATTCTTACATTTGCATTCCTGCTGCCTCCATGTAATTATGTTATCTGCAGTAGAAATCAATGCATCCAAACATTGAGCAAGTTTATGCCTTTGGCATGTTAATATGCACAAAATCCTGCAAACACTGAATTTTTCTAAAAGTTAATAAAGTAAAAATCAATGTCATAAAGAGATAGTGAAGAAATATATAATTTCATTAAAAGCAAGTAATTTTATATATTTTTTGAAAGCTTTTCAGATATTGTGAAATTTCACTTTTTGTAACACAAAATACAACAGTTGTCAATAAATTTTTTTTCTAAATATAAAAGTGTATACACACAAATTTATGTGTGTGTGTGTGTGTGAGATTGGTACATAATGGGAATAGTCTTATAAAGCCTTTGGTGACCTTGAAGGGCCAAACTCAGTTTCTTATTGTTCAGTTAACACTAGAATTACCAAAGCCTATGAAAAAAACTCGTAAATCTGGCCCATCTTAATCCCTTTCCACCTCTCCGTCAGCATCTTTTGTCCTGTAAATGTGCTGATAAAGACAAGCAGCCTGCTATTCCATCCCCTTACCACCGCAGAACGTGCACAAAGTTCTCCCAGTTCATGCCTTGATTATCTGGGAGTGAAATACTGGAGTTTTAGAGTGGAAATAATAGATTGTTATTTGGAACACATACATTTCATGTATGTTCCGTTTCTACAATAATCTGTGTAAACACATTGTTAAAACAAATGTTTTCATATTTTAGTAATAAATGACAAAATGTAGGCATTAACTATATAATGTGTGAAGCCTGAAGTCCAAAGATCAAATAAACACTTTCACAAAAGATTCAAGGATGATACAGCAGCTTCTATGGCATAGTGGTAAGTACTGCTGACTTGTAATCAAGAGACCCCTGCTCTGATTCTGACTCGTATATTTACCATTTTGAGTAGTGAGCTGCTCTTATTGTTAATATTATACAGTAAACACATACATTTGGTTTGCATCTGTAACAGCTTCTGTACATTTGTAGTACTTATAAAAGTTAGCGTTTTCTTTTTTTTTTTTTCACTTTTATTCTCTGTGACAATCACGATACATACTGCCGGCCCTAGGGATCTGACGCTGTTAGTTTTTATTTGAAACTGGGAATAACTGCAGATGTGAGTGGTGTTTTGAGACAATGGAACTGGACAGTCTCTGATCTGGATGGATAAAAGCTGACACACAAACGCTGGTGAATCTTCCGCCTTCGTATCTCACCGTCACTTGATTTTTTTTTTATTCAGTTTTATAGAGTGTTCCTGCTTATGCTCAATTAGTATGCACCTTACGGTCCATGATGTCAAAGCCGCACTAACAAAAAAAAAACCCCAGAGACATAGGTATATATGATATTTGGAATTATTCATTTAATGACCTATATAGTACATTTCGGAAAACATTGTGTCGTGGAGGCAACATTATTGATATTATTCATATTCATTCGCATAACATCTTGCAGTTGTAATTCAGTTTTACTCTCTGAATCACGATCACGCTCTCTCCCCTGCCCCTCCTGATCAGACTCTAACAGCGGCAACATAAATTCACACCCAATCTGACGCTGTTCTGTTTTTCAAATAATATTGCATTAGTGCGATGATGTTTTCTGATTGGTACTATTCAGATCATAAAATGATTTCTTCAAAATGTCACATATATCATCTCTTTTAGGTGTGTAATAGAAACCACAGCATAGAGAGGAGTGTGTACATTGCAACAGGTACACATGTCGTAAATGTAGGAAGGACGGTCCTTGCGTGTGTGTGAATGGTTAACATTTGAATTCGATGATTGCATAAAGCACTGAACTGACCTCCCTGTAATATTCTTTCCTCTCAATGTCCTGGAGTACAAAAGAAACACCACCATACATTAACATGTGGGGACTGGCAAGATTCTGGGGGGGAGAAAACACGTGGTCACTGATTACAACCGCAAGATGTTATGCGGATGAATATGAATAATAATAATAATGTTGCATCCGTGCCACAATGTTTTCCGAAATGTACTACACAGGTCATAAAATGAATAATTCCAAATATCATATATACATACCTATGTCTCTGTTTTTTTTTTTTTAATCAGTGCGGCTTTGACATCATGGACCATAAGGTGCATACTAATTTAGCATGAATTCAGCATTCACCATAATATAATATAGTTTTCTGTATTTTGTAAGAGTGTGGATGCCAATACTAAAACTGTTAAGTTTAACTTTGGGAGGGAAAAATTTGAGCTGATGCGGCAAAATATAAGCAGAACAGACTGCAATAAGCTCTTTAAGTGCCGACACAGATGATGATCAGTGGAACAGGTTTAAAAACACTTTAAATATAATGTAAGACAGGTACTTACCAAAATTTGGAATTAATAGCAAATTAACAAAAAAAGGTTTATTAATAAAGATTTAATAGACAGTTAATAAAAAGTTAACAAAAGGTTAATACAGAGTTGAAAGAGCTGCTGCAAAAGAAAAACCGCTGCATAAAGCGTATAAGAATAATAAATCCGTAGTTGATTGTAGGGTGTATGAGAACATGAGAGCAACCATTAAGGAGGATATCATGGAGGCTAAAAGGCAGTTAGACAGTAATATAGCAGGTAAGGGGAAAAATGACCCAAAGAGATTCTCTTAATGTTTTAGCAGTAAAAGAACAGTCAAGGTGAAATGCACCAGGAATAGTAAAGAGGAATTAAAAAAATACAAACAGTGAAATACCAGATGCTCTAAACTCACATTTTTCTGAGGACTTCACATGTGAGGAAGTGAAAAACCTCCCTGCGGTATAGAGGACTAGTAAAGAAGTATTTAGTGATTTAGAAATTATAGAGGAACAAGTACTGCTCAGAATAGGGTGAAATCATCAGGACCAGAAAATACTTACTCTTGAGTTATTAATGAGGTTAATGAGTACATATCTATACTAATAAAAGGCAAAGCCCTCACTGACTGACTCACTCACTCACTCACTGACTCATCACTAATTTTCCAACTTCCCGTGTAGGTAGAAGGCTGAAATTTGGCAGGCTTATTCCTTACAGCTTACTTACAAAAGTTAAGCAGGTTTCATTTCGAAATTCTACGCGTAACGGTCATAACGGTCAACAATGTCCGCCATGTTGAACTTTCTTATTCATGGCCCCATCTTCACGAAATTTGGTACACGAAATTTGCAGCTTCCCTGCGCTAACCGAAACCGATGTACGTACTTATTTCGATGGAATGACGCCACTGTCGGCCGCCATATTGAACTTTCCAACGTCACTAATTTTCCAACTTCCCGTGTAGGTAGAAGGCTGACCTCATCTTCACGAAATTTGGTAGGTGGCTTCCCTGCGCTAACCAAAACCGATGTACGTACTTATTTCGGTGGTATGGCGCCACGGTCGGCCGCCATATTGAATTTTCCAAACATCACTAATTCTCCAACTTCCCGTGTAGGTAGAAGGCTGAAATTTCGCAGGCTCATTCCTTACAGCTTACTTACAAAAGTTAAGCAGGTTTCATTTTCGAAATTCTACGCATAACGGTCATAATGATCAACAACGTCCGCCATGTTGAACTTTCTTATTCATGGCCCCATCTTCATGAAATTTGGTAGGCAGCTTCCCTGAGCTAACCGAAAACCAATGTATGTACTTATTTCGGTGGTATGACGCCACTGTCAGCCGCCATATTGAACTTTTCAATAGTTTTTGTTACTTATGGGCCCATCTTCAAGAAATTTTGTACGCGGGTTCCCAACGCTAACTGAATCCCACTTACGTACATATATATGTTCATAGCCTGCAGCTCAGTCACCTTGTGAGGCGGCGTTGGGTCCCCCATCCCAACGCCTCCCACGTTGTTGGCTGCCTGCCTATATAAGGCCGTCCGTCGCTCCAGTCTCTTCATTTCCTTCCTTGCTTCGCCACTGGATTCACGTCTCCCTGCTGATAACTACAGCCTTTTTATTTAATCCACGGCTTCTCCGCTGTTTTATTGTTCATTTATTACGATTATAGTTATTGTGTAGGTATTTTAGACTTACTTTACATTGTTCAGGTACCCATTTCCTTTATCATTCCAACCGTACCCGCATTAACATGTCTATCAAGGTGATCACCATCGATCAAAGAACTGTCACTTACTGAGTGGTTTCCATGCCCGGAGATGGCACCTATCTTTTCCATTCTCTGCGTTACATATTGCACCGCCATATCAGGCTCACTCTTGATATCTGGAGAAACATTGTGTCTTATGTATTGAATGACTGGGACAGGTTCAAGGTGTGGACTGATGACGGTACAGGAGATAATTATACTACACAGGAGCATTAGAACAGTGAAATGCTTAAGCCCTTCACCTATGGTTCTGCATGTGAGTTGATGGCTACTGCCGAATTGTTCGGTTGTCGCTTTCAAGTGTACTGAAATGGCTAAATATTTTACACCTTTGGACAATCGCCAATGCCTCTTAAACATCTTAGATTCACAGGTGACTTTTCCTGGATTTCTGAAAAAAAAAATGCTTTTAAACTGCATTTGAATTCAAAACAGAAACAAAAATATCATCCCTGGTTAAAATTGGGCAGACTTAAAAATAAAGTGGTAGTTTAAGTACTTTAAGTACATTTTCAGAATGGTATTGTCTTTAAATAATAATAACCAAAATTTCAACAGAAAGTGCAGTTTTTCTTCTTAAAAAAATAAGTCAGAAACATAAAAGGTAATTTGACCAACTTAATCTTTAAACTCTGAGAAACCTTAGCCAAAATTATTTTGTACATTAGGCTAAAACAGTGTGATCATTGAACATTTTGTAATTAGATGTAATTAGAATTACTAACGGTCACGGAAGTCCAATGATCCCCAGTAAGAGCCACAAAGTCCGCTTTCTGTAATGCATCTAATGTTGCTTGGTTTTCACTGTGCACAAAACCATGCTTTTATCAAGGCTTCGCTCGGGTAGTTTTTTGAAATTAAATTTTCCTCCGATCAGGAACGCGCTTCATTCCGAGTGTAACATTTTTGTAGCTGTGATGTGTGCACCAGTGTAATCGATGTACCAGGAAATCATGCATTGACAAAAGTTCCCCTTTGCTTGGAATTGAAAATGTGATTAAATGCGTTATTTTTTGTTATGGAGTACATGCATCGAAGCTTCTCAGCTGTGCTTGTGCTAAGAATAGGAAAGATTTTAAAAATAACGTAACATGATTCTGCGTTAACCGCATATTTTTTCATACGTGTCAAACCAAGGAAATGCGAGGTTAAAATGAACCGAGAAGCACGCGTACATACTCAGTACATCCCCTCTCGGGAATCGAACCTCGGATGTAGGCGATAGAGGCGAAGCCTCTACAATTACGCCACGGTGTGTGGCTTATTTATTTGAGAGTATGTAGATCGGGATATATATATATATATTCGCAGCGGAGACGTAGTGTGTTAAAGAAGCTATGAAAAAGAAAAGGGAACATTTTAAAAATAACGTAACATGATTGTCAATATACAGTAATTGCTTTGTGAGTGTTGCTGTGATCAAGGATTCGATTATCATTATTTGTTTCAATCAGGGTCGTATTTGTACGATGTGTTGTGTTCAGGTTACATTCTATGTTTGTCAGTCGTTGTAAAGATTACATTCTGTAATTACAGCCACATTAGCTCCACAAATGAGACACACGGGTTTACCGGCAATGTCAGTAAACATATACTCAGCCTCCCATCGGTTTTTAAAGGCTCTATTTTCAGAATCAACTTTTCTCTTCGGCATCGTGTGGGCTAGCTTCGCAATAACTTGCAGCAACGCGGTAATTGTTCGGCAAGGCAGCTGAATCGCTGCATTATGGGATCTGTAGTTTATTGTGTTACCAGCGCTTCATATACCCGGGCCATTAATAACAATAATACAGTATATAAAATGATCTCGCGGGCCGGATATAATTACATGCCGGGCCGGATGTGGCCCGTGGGCTTTGAGTTTGACTCATATGGACTAAATTGAACTTGAAAAGAAATATTTTTTGGAATGTGATCGCGCAAGTCAGTACATCGAGCCCGCGTGCTATTGTGGTTTTGCTTGTGTGCTTCAGTAAGTTACCGTCCCCTCGCTCTTACTTTTTTACCGTTCATCTAATTAATACACTGAGTATGGCTTTACCAAAACAATCATTGATCGCGAATAAAGTATCCATTATTCATGAAGCTTCAATAGGTGAATAGGTGATCTGTCTTTCTGCGTTAACCGCATGCGTTTTCATACGTCTCAAACTAAGGGGATGCGAGGTTAAAATAAATCGAGAAGCGCGCGTACATACTTAGTGCATCCCCTC